>CAKAOI010045697.1:0-191332 GCA_916701655.1 Sebastiscus albofasciatus
AAAAAAAAAAAAAAAAAAAGACTGGAAAAAATATCTGAAAAAAAAGTGTGAAAAATGTTTGAAAAAAAAAAGTCTGAAAAAATGTCTGGAAAAAAAATTCTGAAAAATGTCTGAAAAAAAAATTTGAAAAATGTTGGAAAACAAAAACCTAAAAAATGTCTGAAAAAGGTAAAAAGGTAAAAAAAAAAAAGTCTAAACAATGTCTGAAAAAGGTAAAAAAAAAAAAAAAAAAAGTCTGAAAAATGTCTGAAAAAAACGTGAGTCTCATACTGAAGCTAAAGGGTGCCTTGTGTGTTGGTATCTTACGCCGACGGCCGTGACAAAGTTTTAGTATTTGATATCCGGGGAATGAGAACGGGCTGGATGGGTCAGCCTGCTTTGAATTGCTGCAGAAATAATTCATACTTTTTGAATAATTCTACATGTTTAAATGTATTCCAGATTAGCAAAAGTATTGAGAAAGGAGAAAAATGGGTATTTTTCACTGCAGCTTCTTTCCAACAGCAGCACCTTAATACCAGGCTTAGCCAAAGAAGTTGGCGAGCTGTCTGGGAGAAGATGTATCTGAGCCTGGAACAATGCGTCCACAGACCACATTTTCAGTCTTAACTGCAATGAGATTAACACCACAGTTGTCTTCAGTGCTTCTGTTGTTTTTTTTACAAATGATGAATGTCTTCATTTTCATATAAATTGATTTCTGAGTTGAGCTGGTCGTCTTTTCATCAAAGTCTCAACCAGACCTGCTTTTGGAGGGTTTGCACATGAAAACATGTATCCAGGGCAGAATCTGTGGTGCACAGCACTTTTGAACCCACTGTGCACAGAAGCACTATTCAGGCCACACAGTCATTTGAAGTCTTTTTGAAGATGAATAGAAAGATCAGATGTTCACGGCCACTAGAGAAATGTAGTCCGGGCACGAATAAGGAGTTGAATGGTGCTGGCCCCGGGCTTGTGTCAGCAGCAGCCTTGTGTTGTTTGGGCAAGAAAAAAGCATCTTTATATTAAGGGTTTCTTTTATGCCGCATGTTTTCTTTCATGCCATATTTCCATTTCCAAGATGCGTCAGTCCTTTCCAGTTTGATTATATGCTTCGTTTTTCTTTGCTTCTTGTCTCACAGGCATTTTACATCAGTTCAAAGAATGAAGTGGGACTAAAACATATTCTGTCTGTTTTTTTTTTAAGTAGCTTCAATTATGGAGGGTAGCATCTGCCAAAATATCCACCATTCACATCGTTGTCACAGTCACGGTAACAAGGAAGAGGACCCAAATGCATGATGCAGCGAGGCAGAGCAGGTTGAATTAAATTAACTTTACTAGAATCAAAGGGTAATGAACAGGATTGGCAACTTGTTGGCAAATTTGAGAAAGCAAGTTTACAGAACAAGGACACAATAATGACAGGTGGGAATGGTTGGAAGGTGGCCTGGATATACACTGGTGCTTAATCAGGGAACGAGTGACAGGTGTGGCAGGGAGGAACTGGGTCGGGTGATTGACAAGGAGCAGGGAACTCTGGGAACATCTGGTGGACAGGTTGAGAATGACAAGGTCTGCAAAGATGCAGGGGCTATCTACCATAGAAAAACTTAGGGAAGCTTAGGGATGTTTATGTCATTCAGTGTGATGTGATGCTTTTTTCCTTTATCCATAGCATTAAAGAAGGGATTCACTGATTCCGATTTTGGATATTGGGCTGATACTGGCTCAAATAGTTGACCTGTGAGGGTTTCTGGACAATATTTGTTAATGTTTTGTGTTGGTAATTGATTTTCAAAAATAAATATATACATACATTCGCATAAAGCAAGCATATTTGCCCACTCCCATGTTGGTGAGAGTATTAAATACTTGACAAATCTCCCTTTAAGGTACATTTTGAATGGATACAAGAATGATCCCGGTCTCCTCCACAAAGTGAGGCTTATTAATTAATCCATCCAACAATAACTTTCTGAAACCATCAATCTGACAATTATTCATGCGGTGATTGGCCAGGTGTGGGTGTGAAAGTACCGCAGAGTTTGATCTTCTTTCTCAAGCTCTCCTTTGTCACACAGCTTGTGTCACAGTTTGTGTGTACGACCGAGTGCAACGCCACAAATGCCTTCAAGGACAGACTGTACAAGACTTGTCCTCATTCGTATGATTAATTGCGTAAAGACTACAAAGTCATGTTAAAGACAGAATTGTTGAAGAGAGGGAGATCAGCAGCCATGAGGAGGCTATGATAACAGGCTTTTTGCACCACCAGTGAAGCCATTCAAAACAGGTGTAAACACTTCTGACGCGGTGGGACGACACAAAGTATGAACTAATTATTCTCAAGCACACTGAGCACCTTAACAACCTGTCCATTTCTGCCTCTATTCATTCCAGACTTCCTGTCCACCAGAGGAAAACATCAAATGTAAAAGCTCTCATTAACTGGCTGTCTGTTCAATAATCATTCATATGCATGTGAACATTTTCTATACCCATTTAGCCAAGGTCCTGCGGGCTGGAGATTATTTAGCATGCAATGGGCAAGACGCAGGGTCCTTGGAGATGTGGCCAGTACTTCACAGAGGTCCAATCATACATTATCAAAAGAATAAATATTCTTTTCAATTCTTATGATGATGTCACAGTTGTGCAATCAGCTGCTATAGAGAGGATACATAGAAGCAGACAAAGGATCTTTCTTATAACACCAACAGCTCCAAGTGCTTGTACTGTAGCGTTTCCCTCCACATGCATCACGCCCTCGCTGTGAAAGGACAACACTCCAAGACTATTATCACCAGAGACAATGACAGCGTTGGTAATTTGTTCCAATGCTTGAAACAGTCGCTGTTCAAGCGTTCTTGACAAGTGACCTCTTGCAGTTATACAAAGGCAAAAGTAGTGTGACGTTGTTATACCCCCACATCCAAATCAAGGGTGTAAGGATAGACGGTGTATATGCTCCAGTGATTTAGATTTGACTTGACTTAAAGAGGAGGTCAGGGTGGATAGTCAGGTGTACGAAGCATTAGACATCAATACCGGCTTCTGAGAACATTAACGTGTTACCCTCAGGGTGTAAATGTCCCAAAAATGGGTTAACATGACTGGGATGTGTTGAGTTACTTTGTAGTCACATACAAAATTACTAGGGCTGTAATCGATTCAAATATTTTATTGCGATTAATCGTATGAGGGTTCATAGTTAATCACGATTAATCGCAAATTAATCACACATTTTGATCAGTTCAAAATGTACCTTAAAGGGAGATTTTTCAAGTATTTAATACTCTTATCAACATAGGAGTGGGCAATTGGGTTTGCTTTATGCAAATGTATGTATACTGTATATTTATTAGTGGAAATCAATTAACAACACAGAACAAGGATAAATATTGTCCAGAAACCCTCACAGGTACTGCATTTAGCATCATAAATATACTAAAATCATAACATGGCAAACTGCAGCCCAACAGGCAACAAAAGCTGTCAGTGTGTCAGTGTGCTGACTCAACTATGACTTCTTCCAAAACTGCATGTGATTATCATAAAGTGGGCATGTCTGTAAAGGGGAGACTCGTGGGTACCCATAGAACCCATTTTCATTCACATATTTTGAGATCATAGGTCAAGGAACACCTTTGACAGTTTTTCCTTGCTAAAATGAGCCTACCACAACCTAAAAATCGCAAGTTACATTATTGCGTTAAAGAAATTAGTGGCGTTAAAATTAACATACGTTAACGCATTATTATTACATTAACTTTGACAGCCCTAAAAATGACAAAACTCAACATAAAAATGTAACTGTTGCAAATTACTACAGCAGAGATGAGTGTAGAAATACAAAGAATGCAAGAAGAGAATTAAAACTAAAAGAAATATATAAATGTCTTCATTGTTTTCAGTGGAAAGTGATAGCAATGTGTAGCATGTGTAGTTTATATAATGACAGAAAGAACACTTCTGGAAGTACTGGTTGCTCAAAGACAACAGAAATGGAGATGTTATGGGAAACAAGTCTATGACCTGCCAGTTACAAGCCTCCAATCCCCTCCCACACATGTACAGCACAGGCACTGACGTGCCTACCCCCTCCCTTTTTTTTACTTTGGCCGGCTCAGTAGGAAACCAGGTGGGATTGTGGATCGGCCCCGTCAGATTAGCATGCAGGCCGGTAAGTGTGCCAAAGAGGAAAAGCTCCACCTGCACACTAGAGAGGGGAGATTATGGAGTTGATCGCTTTCCTATGAAATAGAAAAAAAAAAAAAAAATTACAATAGTGATTTCTTTCTACTTTTGTTCTCAAGCTTCCCTCATTTCCTCTTAACCTTCACAACTGAAAACTTGTAGAGCCATGAAAAGTGCCTCTACAGCTTTCTTCGACATGACCTTTATTGATCGGTAGAAAGATTTTGTGTCAGGGGTTCTGACAGTAACTAATATAAGGACATTTCCTCAAGTATACTTGAGTACAGTTTTACCCCCTTTTCTTCTTCTTGTTTTTCCAAACATTTCCCCCCTTATTGCTTCCTCCCTTCTATTTCTAATCATTGCTTTCTTTCACTCCTTTTTCCACCTTGTTGCCTTTTTCCTTTCCTTTTTTTCTCCTTTATATATAATTTTTCACCTTTTGGCTAATTTTTCTCGTTCAATTTTCTCTTTATTGCTTTCCTCCCATTTCTCATCATTGTTAATTTCCATTTATTTCACCTCATTGAGTTCTTCTTTGTTTCTTCCAATGATCTGGAAAATTAACTCTACCCTTCTGCTTCAAGTATCTTTACGTTTGATGCTTTTAGGGGCTGACCCTCTGAGTCGATTGGTCGACTATACTCGGTCATTTTGGTCTTTGTCGACTAAGACTTCTTTAGTCGATTAGTCACTTTCTACCCTTTTTTCCTGCTGAATGACTTATTTCCAAGAAACTTATGAGCACATCTCTGGTAAACACAATATTTAAAGTGGTGCTTTTGTTTATGGAGAAACTCAGTCTTACAGAACTGTTCATTGAGTCAACTAATCGATTAGTCAACAGAATTGTACTGGACTTAGGGACTTTCAGTTTGTGTCTATAATAGAAACATGAGGCACATGTTTGATATCTGATAACAACAAACCAACAGTCTGCTGCACCACATTTTATGAGGAGTTGATTGCAGTTGAAGTCCGCAGTCAGTACGTATGTTGCCTGTTGACCTGTTCCAGGTTAAGAGACCTCTGTGTCCCACCAGTCAGCTCCACTTTAATGCGTGACCTCCCCTCAGCCCTCTGATGCACATCGATGGATCCGACGCATCGCCGCTGTTAGCTGAGACGACCTAATTTGTCACATCACATAGGCGCTGCACTGAGACTAATTCCCTTCCCTCATTTATTTGTGCTATTATTAATATTGCAGACGACGCACTTTACGTGACGTTGCACAGAGTCTTAACTCTCTCCTCGTCAGAATGAGGAATTACAGCAGAGTGCTTTACCCAACACGCAGTCTGGAACAAGACCGATGTGAGTGGATCTGTCACTGTGACCCACTTCCACCACACGTTACATGGGTGTAAATACTCAAACACACCCATACTTATAATTCGTCTGTCCCTCTCACTCCCTCTGTCCATCTTTCTCTTGCAAACATATTTACTTTTTCACATACAAACAATCACGTTTGCCCTCTTTTTTTTATTTTACCCATGTTTTCCATTGACATTTCATGTAAATACATCTGGGTTACCATTTCAATTCAAAATAATTTATTCGTCCCTCAAGGGGCAATTCAAGGCAAGTGATATATATATATATTTGAGGACTTGCTCAATATTAAGAAGAAGAAGAAGAAGAAGAAGAAGAAGAAGAAGAAGGCACTTTATTGATCCCCTAAGGGAAAATTCAATTGTATCACTCTATTGTTTTTTACACAGTACAAACAGGCTCGAAATACACACATGCACAAACAGGACTTACAGTATATACATGCATTAATGGAGAGATGTCAGAGCGAGGGAGCTGCCCCTGACAGCACCCTGAGTAGTTGGGGGTTTGGTGCCTTGCTCAAGGGCACCTCGGCAGTGCCCAAGAGGCAAACTGGCATCTCTCCAGCTACCAGTTCACACTCAGTACTTGGTCCAAATAGAGTGCCCAAGCCAAGTCCCCACGGACTGAGCTACTGCCGTCCCAATTAAAGGAATACTTCACCCACAAATTGACCGTCTGTATATCAACTCTCAGGGGTCGAGAGTTGGTCCAGTTAGATCCACACTTTCTGATTTAACAATCATTTTCTCCACAGTGCTCAGTGATGTTAATGCTATTGGCCGCAAATCATAGAGAATTTTAGGTCTACTGATCTTTGGTATTGGAATAATTAATTATTCCACAGATCAGGAACAACCGCAGAGTCTAAGGAGAGCTGGAATAGTCTTTCAAATACATCACAGTATCATCAGCACAATATCTTTCACACATTACATCTGGCCCATTAGCTTTGTTCACTTTGATCCCTTTCAAATGTTGAGCTATAGATTGGGTAGAAACTGGCAGTGGCTGCCCAGGTGGGAGTTTCTCTGATAGATTGGCGGCAGTAATTGACGAGTTGGGTGTGAGAATGTGTTAACTAATCAGGCAGAGAAAATAGTCGTGTTTTCAGGTCATTTCTCAATGTTGACACTGTCGTGACAGATCTCATGTCGGTTTGTTCTTGAGTAAATACTTTCAAAACAAGCTACATAAAAACAAGTACAATTCATGACATTCAGATGAAATAAATGTGTTTCAATGTGTAGGCACAGAGGTTAACAATTAATATAATCCCATTTGTCACAGACACAAGCTCGCAGCCACACTGACACACACTTTTCTTTATCTCTCCCCACACATGCCATTTTAAACCATGCAACCAGGCAAACACGCCCTTCCTTGGTGACATTAGTATTCATAGGTCTGCATTTTCCTCCCAGCATTTTAAAAAAATATATAGAATTAGAAATGGCTTGCTTATTAACCTCCAAACACTGTCCATAAAATGATCTGCAATGAGTGCAAATATTATGTAATGTAGACATGAATTATGTGAAGATTACATTCCTCCATCACCAACTGGATTATGTGATAACAACAGATGCTCAGATTTCACCTGTCCACCATTGTGTCATTCTCCAAATTTAGCTAATAATTAAGTTAAGAGTACACATGTGAAAACTCGACAAATTTAACTGAATGATCATCTTGGCCAGTATGATCTTAGTATATCATATTGTGTCAGTAATTCCGAAGATGTGACAATGTTCAAACAATACTGAAAAACTCTGAGACAAAAAAGAATGTTAAATTTCCTTTAACATCCGTTTTTGAGAGAAAATCTTCTTTGATTATTAATATATGTTTAGTTTTTGTGCAAACCATGTCTAATCCTCAATCCTCACACTTTCCAATGGCATTGGTTGATTGACAACTGAGCGCTGATAACCGGAGAATGTCATACTGTACGTCCTACAGACTTTGACACAAGACATGAATTTCCCTTATCAAACAAGTCCACATTGCGTCAGTTGTCAACAGTGTTGGGTAATGTTACTTTTAAAAGTAACTTGTTACATTACAACATTACTACTATTAAAATTTAACTTGCTACGTTACAGCATTACCTACTGAGGAAAGTAACTCGTTCAATGTACTTTTGTGTTACCAAAAATTAAAACTCTTTTGCGATTCCTTGCGTTTGTTTGTCCAGAGGGCGTAACCTACTGTACGCCTTCCTTTTGAATCTATTGACTACCCTCGTTGCATAACCTCGTTTTATGGCATCTGTTGATCTGCAGGCAGGAATGACAGACGCAATATCCCCTTTATAGCTCTTTATTATATTGAGGTAGCAAACATTTTTTTTTTTTCTGTGAGGCACCGTTCCCTACACTTCATAAGGATTTTATTAATAATCTTACAGAAAGATAGAGACTCTACAGTTGATATTGGTAGCGTCTTTTCCACCACCATACAAGCCACAAGTTAATTTCCCTCGGAGTGACAGCCGAAAGCTGTTTCGGAGCAGGAGCACTGGCATCGTTCTCCTCGATGCGCCTTGCCACCCATCAGTGTTGTGGAGCTGGCTTTCGCCGTCCTCCGTGGCGAAAGTCCAGTGTTTTTTGACCCACTCATCCACCCCGACCTCCTCCCTACGCTGCATTTGTCGCTCTTTATACTTCCTGGTTCACAATTATGTAGATTACATATGACTTGATTTTGTGTGATATATATGTTTACATTATTACAGTGCATTACTTTTTGTAGGTATAGCTACAACCGGTGTATAAGAAGAGACAGCTTTCCGTTCATGATATGGCAACACCTGCTGACTCATTGGCAGCTCCTGCACAGTTCTGTATTCACCCTGCATTGTAAAAAGGAGGGGGTCTAGTTAGCATTAGCTGTCTTTCTTTCATGGCCACCGTATTTCAATATTAAACTTCTTACTTCTACTTTTGTGTCTGTAACAGACCTCCGTTGTAGTGGGAAAACGTTTTCTTAGTTCTTTCCCTTGCATTTCAGACAGGTATTTGTTTATTTAACATAGATGCGGCTCCCGACATGGTCTTGTTTACAAGTCTTTTCCCTGACAAACCCAAAGGGGAAAGACCAGGCGACTTTTGTTTTCCTGCTATGCACCCGACAGCTGTTCTGCCAGCAAACCTTTTAATATTTGCTGCTTGCATGCAGGAGGTCTCAGGGGCCGTCACACTGCAGCAGGTGCCAGAAGCCCATAAAAAGAAGAAACACACACACCAACTCCATCACGCACTTTTAACAATTCCAGCAAACACACTCACACAGAAAACACACAAAAGTGCAAAGACACAAGCTCATGCTCTGTGATCCCCGCACTGTTGTTCTGTTCCAGGCGCTTTAATTGGGGATTTGAGCCAGGCTCTTGTCTTTCTCACTGTGACAAGCTAAAAATAGCTCCTTGACAAGTGTCAGAAAACCCAGCCGGGCTCAGACTGTACATTCTCTGTCAGATGGGCTGCTTGGGGATTCATGCTCAGGGCTTCCAAACGCAGAAGCAAACAAAGACTGTCACCCTGCGGCCCATGTGAGGTCATGTTCCTGTTTCATGCACCTGTTGCAAAGGAAGTTTTCACCTAGAATCATGCACACTGTCTGTCACAGGTTTTTTACATTTTGCTGCAGGTCCCTAAGTAACAGAGACTGAGTGTTGAGGAATGGCAGATAAGGTAACACTTAAAAGAGCTGAGCTCAGAGAGAGAGAAGTAGAGAGAGAGCACTCCTTCTCAAAGCTAATGAAGCCATAATGCAGGCAAGAAGAAGAGTTCAAGTCATTTGAGAATCATTCATTGCCTCTTTGCTCCTGGCCTTGTTACAGCAAGATAACGACACTCTTCACTCTGTTGATTATGATCCTGAGCAGAAACAAAGAACGTATATTGCTAAGAAGTGAAAGCCAATTGTTCGTTCCATTGCAACATCAGCACCCAGCAGCAGAGCTACGCTTCTGCCATTTTGGACTGAAAGCGACTACCGGGTGCCAGTAAAACATATACGCCTACAAAGTGCAGTACAAAAGTAAAACAAAATTATTTCTGTTCTATTGTCATAATTTTAATGTCTCTATGCAAATGGCCTGAGTTGAACAATAGAAATATTATAAACATACATACCATTATAACCATTTACTTAGCCTACTTACTTATTTATTGATTAAACTTTTCGCCTGGTCGCTTCCCAGAGGAGCATAAAGTGAGCGATGAACATAAATGGAAGTTAGAAAAACCAAGCACACAGATTTTGGGAGCAATCTAAATCTTTTTCATGTCAAGGACTTCCAAAATCGAGTCCAATAGACCACAGACCATGGATGTATAAGACATTGTGTCCTGTGCTTTTGCCCTGCGTGTTAGTAAATAGCCTACAACTACATTAAATTCTGTTTATGTCATGCTACTAGCACTACTAGCTACTGGCCGATAGCTGTTTGTTTGGGAACAGACGGTACTGGCTTACAGCATACAGCCCATGGGTGTACTATAAGATAATAAAAGTGATGAATTACAGCCAATATATATCCATTATTACCGCTGCATACAGCTAACAGGAAGCTGGCAGAACCAGATATGTCATATGACCATACAGGGCGGTGCAGTCCTGTGTGTCTGATGCACGTTCATTATGCTGAGGAAAATAACTCTGGATTCGGTTATTAGGTGAATTTTACAACTTGTAGGACATAATGGTTTAAATGAGGGCTATTTAAGTGTTCGTACTGGGAAGTTGATTAACCTAAAAAAAAAAAATGATCCTCTGATTTGCGAACGTCTCATTGGTGTTTTCAGTCCAGAATTGCGACAGCAGTTTGGTGAATGACAGAAAAATGTTCCATCAGCGTTAAACTGCTGAAAGGAGCATTTCTGGTGAGCACCATAGTGCACAAACAAACTCCACACATTTGTATAGAAACACTTTGGTGGCCATCCTCCACACCAAAAAACATCAATGACTAGATTCCCAATAAAATATTTTTTTTTGGATTGTTTTTTAATTTCATTAGTAGTTTGAGTAATACAATCCTTTCATAATCCCAACCATCGAGGGAACATAAAGCAACTGTGCAGAGCCAAGTGATGACTAAATGGGCAGCTGTGTGCAGTCGATGAAGAAAGACCTAATTTTAACACGGGGCGGCAACTGTCCACAGATTGATGTAAGGCGATAAGGGCCGTAGCGGAGATACTTGATGAGTTTTGTCTGATGACGGAGGAGAGAAGGCAAACGCAGCCCAGCCAGGGAAGTTGAATTATTTCAAAGAATTAAGCGACAGTGGGAGTTCACCCAAAAGACGGCTGGACTCTGCCAAAGGATTGTCTACAGAGAGGATACATCCGATTGGCTTCGATATTGTTTGCATTTGGCATCATGAGGTTTTATTAGGTAAGAGTTGGCTCCGGCTTGGCTTGAGCAGAGTGGATGTTTTTGAGTTATGCAAAAAGGTTAGACCATGTAAGCAAATCCAAGAAACAACCAGATGGACAGACTTCCGTCAGTAATCAAACAACAATATTATTAAACTGAAGTAAAGAGAAATGATTAATGGACTACTGAGGAATTTCTACAAGATGTAGAAAAAAACAAGAAGTTGAGTTTGATTACTAAAAGCTATGATGTTACAGTAATTTCATAATATATGGCTGAAAATTTACATAACAAACAATGTCACAGATGTTACAGATGTTACAGATGGCTGACCAAACAACAGTATTAATAAACTGAAGTAAACAACAAACTTCTAAGAAATGACGAGCAGAAGGGGGAAGAAAAGCAGGAACGAGTGTGACTACTACTAATAACTAAAATGTTACAGTATTGTATAATTTCATAGCTGGAAATAATAATAAAAAAAAATCCTCAAACCAACGTAATGACAAACAATGTCACAACAGCCACTATGTTTTACAGGCTGCGCAAACCAACACACAGCTGTCATATAATCATGCAAACTATAAAGTTGTTTGACTGAAATGACAATTCAATGTATTTTTCATGTCTCCAATTCAAAGAAATCATCTACATACAATTATTAGTCATTATGGAAAATAAATAAAATGTCATGGCAATAAGTGGTAATTAAGCAGGCTGTTTCATCCATTGTTCATACGTATACCTACTAAAAGTAATGCACTGTAATTCGTAAATAACCAACCTAGTATAAAGGGCAACAACGTTTGGAAAAAGAGAGGAGGACATTCACCCAGGAGACCGCTGTTTGTTCCCCGTGTGAAAGCAAAAGCAAAACCTAACTTATATACATAACTAACGCCACCTACGTAAGTTACGTAACAAACATACTTATTTTACGTAAAAAACGTACTTATTTTAACCCTAACCAAGATCTTTCCTAAACCTAACCAAGTAGTTTTGTTGCCTAAACTTAACCAAGTAGTTCTAACGTACTTATTTTACGTAACGAACATACTTGTTTTAACCCAAAATGCAGGGGCTTGCAGAAGCGCGCTAATCGCTTGCTTGCTCAGGAAAGTGAGAAATAACTTTTCATAAGATATCATACGAACCGCTGCATGAGGATACGTCAAATTAAAGGCCATCTTGCTACTTTTTTTTTTACCAAAAGTCATTCTGGGCTTATTTCTGTTTAACGTTGGATTTATTTCCAGTTTGTAATTTACAGGATTATTTGAAATTTAGGAGCATGACTCAAAGTTGGAAACGGAACAAAGACTCTGAATAGAGTGGTGCGGGGATGACGTATTTGTGTAGACCAACTAGGAAGTTAGCATCGCCCTGGTTCCCTCGACAAAAAGCCAATGGGATTTTTCAATTGGGTTTTGGATTAATGCAGAAAATAAGCTCTGTGGCAAACACACATTTATGATACTTACACGTTTTCTTCAGCAAGATAATCTTCAGAAATGAACTCCACTTTTATGATTTTTGAAGTGGAAATGCGTATCAAGAAGTAAAACGCTAATGTTAGGCTATAAACAAACTACTACATGGTCACATAAGCGCGAGTATTCACAACGAGGCTCTGACGGTAGACTAATCGGCGTGATGGCGTTTAGTAGTCTCATTTAGCCACTTGTTAGCATCATTTAACATGAATCAGTTGTGTTTTATATTCCTGAAGGTGTTTTGAGCTCTCTGTGCTCTTTAAGTGACTGTTGTCGGCTCTAATTTGAAACTGCATCATTAATAGAAACAACCGGTGGCTGTGCGTAATAGAAAATAGTTAGCCTAATTAACACTGTAACAGGACACTCATGTGACTACACTCCACGCAGGGTGACAAATAGATGTCGAAATTACAAATGCATCTATTCCCTCACTTTCTAATTTGACCGGCGGGGTCAGTCCTGCCCGTGACTCGCGGTCACGACCTTTGGCTGTACTGTAGCTTTATTATGTGTGCAGAGACGCAGAGGAGGAGCAATCCTGAGGCCCGATTGGCTGGAAGGACTTAGCAACTGACATCCCACCCGCCTGAGATATCACACACCTGCCAGTCTCTGTCTCTCACAAGTTGGCTCAGAGGGGGATCAACACATTTAAAATACTAAGGTGACTGCTAGGGGCTGAAAGATAATATTTGACGCTAACAGTGTTGGATGAAGTACCTGAAAGCCACACTTGAGTAAAAGTACAGATATGTAACCAGAAAATGACTTTAGTAGAAGTTAAAATCACCTTTTAGAATATTACTTGAGTTAAAGTCTTAAAGTGTCTGATATTTACTGTACTTAAGTATTGAAAGTAAAAGTACAAGTAAATGTTGTCAACAAAAAAGCAAGCAAGTCAGAATTTAAGATTTATGAAGTTTATTCCTCTTAACATGTACACCACCTTAAAAATGGAGGCTATAAAAACGAGATCTCCACAACTTAAAGGATTTAAAGAACAAAATCCATTTTTTTTCCCCCTTGTAGTCACAAGTAGCATGTAGCATGATCTGACATGCAGCCTGACCGGACCTTGAACTTAACTACGGCTTTGAGAGCACTTTGTTTGCACTTACCATCACGTGATTGATGGATCACTGATTCGCCAAACCTGCTTGCTTGCAATAACGAGTAATGAAGATGCTTAGAGGAAATGTATCGGAGTAAAAGTTTTATTTAGGAAATGAAGTGAAGTAAAAGTGAAAGTTGACAGAAATATAATAACTCAAGTAAAGTACAGATACTCTCAAAATATTTAAGTACTGTTACAGAACACCACTGGATGCCGATAATCAATTTGTTTATATTTGAATGTTTGCATCCAAGAATGAAAGAGGTTGAGAGAGTGTCTGAAAGAGCAATAAAACCATCATGGGACAATAAAACTCCTTTAAATAAATCACATACAGTAGGTCTTTAAGGCACTACAACTTTATCATGCTGGAAAAACTCAATTTAATGGTACTACATTAGGCCTTTAAATTAAGAATAATTTTACTACGAAATTAATAAACTAAAGTTAAAATGCAATAAAGGGTTTTTACAGATTGCCTTATTACAGCTGTGGCCAAGAAAACCTCCCTCTGATCAATCGTAACTGGCTGAAGTTTAATAAAAATCCAGTATCGGTGTCTGGTGCGTCTGCACTCTGATATATCGGTCTAACAGGAGACCTGGGAGTCCTGGGAGTCTAAGAGCACAAGTGTGAGGTTGTGAGTCAGCGCAGCCAGCCAGACGGTATAAGAACTGTTTGCATGGAGAGCAGGGATGAGATAAAGACTGTACAGCTCTGGGACTGTCGACAACTCTGCCACTCGGAGCAGGAGAGGCTGCAGCGAGGGCGAGTCCACACTCTGGGAACTGTCTGATGCTGCAGGTTAGACTCAGTCTGGCATTTTCGATTGTCTTTTAGCTGTATTTTTAAAGTCTTATTTATTATATCTCTGCTTGTTACTGTATGAACCAGCTTTGCTCTATTTTTGTGCAGTTTTTGTGTTTGGCTTTGAATCCTCTGTGCAGTTGTAGGACATTATATGTGCTGTGTAAAGAATTAGTGTAGATATTTAAAGGTTAGTTACCTTTGTTGCGCGTACTGTAGCAGGTCTCAGCGGTGGTAGTTGTTGGAGAAGGAAATACATAATTTACATCACACACTTTCCCAGCACCTGTTTATTCAACTAGAAAGGCCAGACACTGGCAGAATAATGTAATTATGTAATATTTCTCCGTGCAGTGTTTCACATTAGT
The DNA here is from genome assembly GCA_916701655.1 of Sebastiscus albofasciatus. Classification (NCBI taxonomy): domain Eukaryota; kingdom Metazoa; phylum Chordata; class Actinopteri; order Perciformes; family Sebastidae; genus Sebastiscus; species Sebastiscus albofasciatus. The sequence goes on from CAKAOI010045697.1 coordinate 14,697, forward strand.
TGGGCTCTTTCTGGACTCCTTTCCTCTAATGTGCAGGCTGCTTTTATTCTTTACTCAGTGTTATCATTACTAACATTATTGTTTATTTTAAAATGTCTGTTTTAATCTGTATCATGATGTTCCATTCACGTCAGTAATAAAAGCAGATTAGGCATAATTTTGTGAATGCTGGACATTAGTTTCTGACTTTGAACCAAAGTTCTAAAAAAAGATAATGTTAGTGTTAGTGGAAACTGATTATATGGATCAAGAAGTTTGGGACAAAATTATTCTCATACAAATTAAATTAATTAATTAATAATTTATTAATTTAAATAATCCCCTTATGAAGTAGTCAGCTTGCAGTGTTCATTTTGGGTTATCTCATGCATGACAATATATGGGAAAAATGTTAAAACTACAATAATTCAATTTTTTTTACTTTACTCCCATGATATTTTGCCTCGTGGTAACTCGCCTGCTTCCGGCTGGCTACCTGAGGCTGGTACTGCTTGCACATTGAAATCATGAAAGTAATTTTCTCTCAGTGGAAAATGTCTCCTCGAAGCTCATGACAAACTGCCAATAGCGAGCCAACAAGATGCAGCAGTGAAACTTGTGTGTTCCTCAGGCTACCTTGTCAAACATCGAGAATCAAGGCTACTATTGAGACAGAAATGTGCACTGGGTGGTTGATGCTGCCCTTGAAACAGCTGAATCCGCGTTTGAAGCAACTGGACTGTACTTTGAAACAGTCAATAAAATTCTGTATATTGCAGAGCTGTTCGTTTCTTTAGGTCTACGTTATATATATGTAATAAATATATAAATTACAATTAGATAGTAATCTGCATGAGCAATAAAGAAAAAGAAAATAAATTATTATAATAACCATCCACTTATAGTGATCAATTTGACAGATGAAACTCATGAAACCTTTATAGATTTGGTTAAACATAAGGAGTGTTTCTCTATACAGTCATTATTCTAAAACACTATATACTGTACAAAAATTCACATAATGATGAAATAATTAAAGAATGAGTAAAATGTTATGACTTACATTAAATTACAAGTGGGGTCAAGTAATAAGCCCAAAATAAATAAAGAATATCTCAAAGGGTCTTTGCAATCTATACAGCATACTATACCCATTGACTTTTAATTCAGATAAGAAAACTCCACAAACCAAGCAACCGAGTAGGGATCTCTCTTCCAGGACAAACAAACAAACAGGCAATAGATCTTGTATATAAATGGTAGACAGGTTATAATCTTTACCCTGATCTTTATGCTGTATTTGATTATTTGATATACAAACTCATTTTATTCTGAAAATCTATATCACCCTGTTGCTGGCTCTAGCTCCAGTTGGTGTGACTAAATCCAGATGCCTGGCCCAGGGGGCAAAGCTCTCATCCCACTGAGGCCTCATCTGCTCTATCAGAAATGTCGCGCATTAGGCTGGGTGCACTAATACTTTTTTATTTTATTTTTTAGGGCAGATCATATGTGGACACTTTCATCATGGGTGTTAAGTACTCTTAATGGTACTTTTCCAGTCCTTGGGAGGATAAAATGTCCAGAGTAAAAAGTGAGACATATGCTTTTATAATAAGTTAAATATGGATTTTGCTTACAGAGATGTAGGCCACTCTTATCAGCTGCAACATCTGCTTCACACTGGACACGCTGTCATATCCAGTGACAAGTAGAAAAACATACCCAGGAACACCAGAAATTAATTAAGGGACATTGTCAGCAGTGGAAATGCTGTCACCATGTTATTATCCTGGTCTTCATCATACAAATGGGGACTTTATGGGCGGAGGAGTTATATATGGCATTGATTGCTATAAACTGGACTCCACAAACAGCAAGCTCAAAACGCAATAAACAATTTGTGTTTATCTTTCCTTCACTTAAGAACCACATTGGTAATCCAGTCACTCTTTTTCATGTGACCAGCTGGCACAGAATTAATCATTTAAAACCAGGGCGGGACCGCCTGCTCAGAAAGTTGTTTTTGTAGCTGTTTTTTTTAATTCATCTGGTTTGTCCTGTTTCTATGGCGGCTGAGAAGTGTCGAACAAATGCAAAAGTCACAACGCAAACAATCGCCGGTAAACCATTCTGCACAGGCCTGGCTCAATTTAAAAAAAAAGCTGATAATAGTCCGTTGGCAATAATAGTCAGCCAGTTTCATTGTCAACATCCGTTGTTGTTCTCTTCCGACTTTTGCGTTTGAGTTGTGGCTTTTGCATTTGTTCGACACTTTTCGGCCACCATTAGTTTTCCATTAGCAGAACACATACAAGTTTGAGCACTAAGCCGATTAGATGGAGACTTTCTTATTTCCGTTATATTTACAGTTTTCTTATTTCTATTCTACCAGAAGCTGCAGCATATGGTCAGAACACTACACCAATAGACTGTGGTGGGGGTAGATGCATTTAAATTAAAGGAGAACAGTTGTTTTTATCCACCCTTAGAACCAAGTATTTATGGATGCTGTTTTGTGTTTGGACATTAAGTTAAACTTTAGAGCCTTAAAAACATTGTTTCTTTCATTTTGTGAAGACGTGTTTTTTCTCTCTGTTCTCTCCAGGCCACTCTAAAGGGCATGTTATTGACAGAACCACATCTCTACAGAGGACTTAACTCAAGTCTGATTCCAACTTGACTGCCACTGGTTATGAGAATCTGTACTCCGAGACTGAAAAGGTATGTCTTGACGCAAGTTTAAACTAAATGAGGAAAATAATTGATACAAACATACAGTATCTTCCTTGGGTTTTATCACTGTATTTCTTTTACAAAGTAACACTAACATTTCTGCATTAACTGCCAAAAACATCAGAGCTATAATGTCTTTATATGTGTGTCTCTTCTCAGGCTGGGGGTAAGATGTTTGTGGAGTCAGTCGTCCGATGGGGGGCTTGGAGCATCCTGCTCCAGTTTGGACTGAGTGTATCTGCAGGAGGCTGTCCTTCACGCTGCGTGTGTCGCCCTGAGGCTAGAGAAGTGATCTGCTCTGGCAAACATTTGAACTCAGTGCCAGAGGGCTTTTCCAGCGATGCCAGGCGTTTGGATTTATCCCACAATAAGATTAAGACTGTTGGGCGCCGCCAGTTCTCTGGCCTCCTGCAACTTCAAGAGTTGGATCTCAGTGATAACATAATCTCCATGATTGAGGTGGAGGCTTTCCAGGGCCTACAGAATCTTAGGACGCTTCGGATTAAGAATAACCGACTCAAGATCATCCCGGTTGGGGTGTTTTCTGGCTTGTCCAGTCTGCGCTTTCTGGATTTGAGCCAGAATGAGATTCTGGTCTTCCTGGACTATACCTTCAAAGAATTGGTGAACCTGCAAACGCTGGATGCTGAGGAGAATGACTTGGTCTTCATCTCCCAGCGGGCTTTCTTTGGTCTGCAGAATCTGCAGGAGCTCAACATAGACCGCAGCAACCTGACCGCCGTTCCTACTGAGGCATTGTCCCAGCTCCAGAGCCTGACACGTCTTCGCATGCTACGCCTCACCATTACTACACTGTCCAACAACGCTTTCCGACGACTACACCGTCTGCGTAGCCTCCTGATTGCAAACTGGCCAGCATTGGACACTGTGGCTAGCAACAGCCTGATCGGACTTAATTTGACCTCACTTGTCATCAACGGCTGCAACTTAAGTGTTGTTCCTTACTCAGCACTTCGTCACCTGGTGTACCTGCGCTACCTGGACCTGTCCTACAACCCCATCACTGTTATCCAAGGTAATCTGCTAGGGGACCTCCTGAGACTCCAGGAGTTACACCTAGCAGGAGGGAGCCTGCTACGAATAGAGCCGGGGGCCTTTAGGGGACTGGCCTATTTTCGGATGCTTAATGTGACATCCAATCAGCTCACGACTCTGGAGGAGAGCGTCTTCCACTCTGTGGGGAACCTTCAGGTGTTGCGGTTGGATGGGAATCCCCTAGCATGTGACTGTCGGCTTATCTGGGTGGTCCGTCGCCGATTGCGCTTGAACTTTGACGGACATCAGCCCACTTGCTCGTCTCCTGATGCAGTGAGACAGCGTGAATTCAGAGACTTCTCAGAGAAGGAGCTCCCGAGGCTGTTTACCTGCCGTCCTGCCCGTATCATGGACCGCAGACCGCAGGAGGCGAGAGTAGAGGAGGGCACTACAGTTCTCTTCTCCTGTAAGGCTGAAGGGGATCCATACCCATACATCACCTGGATCTCATCCCATAAGAATGTGGTTTCTCCAACAGGACGAATCAGAGTTTTGCCTAATGGTACTCTAGAAGTGCGTTTTGCCCAAGTCCAGGACAGTGGCACATATCAGTGCCTGGCGGGTAATGCAGCCGGTAATGACAGCCTGACTGTCGGTCTGTATGTGAAGGGGCTCCCTCGTAACCGAACCATCCCCTTCTTCTCAGAGGAGGGCTGGGTAGAGCCTTCAAACTCCCAAGCTGCCAACTCCTCAGCTCAAATGGCCAAACCATACCCGTTTGACGCAAAGACCCTGATCATCGCCACCACCATGGGCTTCCTGTCTTTCCTCAGCTCAGTGGCCATCTGTTTTGTCTTCATGTTCTTCTGGAGCCAGAGCAAAGGTCAGATCAAGCACACAGCAACGATTGACTTTGTTCCTCGGTCTTCAATGGGTGGTGGAGGAGGGGACGGAGGTGAAGGTGGCAGGTTCACCATGAAACTTATTTAAAGCCGAGGAAGAGGTAGAAGGGGCATCCACATTGGCTGTGAGTTATTCTGCAAATGGACCCCCTATTGGGACAAGGACTGAGACCTCTATTCAAAGGCTCCCTTTGAAGGCAAATCAGAGCCAGTTTGTTGGGCTTGTGCTAGCCCTCTTCTAATTTTAGAGTGGGAAGTTACATCTCAGCACCCACTTTGCTAACAAATGAATATCTCATAATCTTGGAATAGAAAGATGTTAACAGATTGTAGGCAGAGCTGGTGGTTGCTGTGCATTTGTTTTCAACAACATTTACTTTGAATAAGCAAATGACCACTTACCTAGCACAGATCCAATTTTGTATGTAGCATGTAATTATATAATAGTTCTAATTTTCACAGATTTTGGGATTAACACATGAAGACAGTTTGACACAGGTTTCTGCATTGTCAAAACATATCAGGTGCTTGTTTAATCATGCATATTGTACAAATGTGCTTGTATGTCCTCACTTGCCAATACAAGCCAAGTAAACATTTACCCTTTTGACCCTTGGGTTGCTATTTCTGCTTACCCACAGAGGATCATGTCAAAGACTGCCAATTCAGCATTGGCTGTAAGTGTATGTGACTACAAAGCTTTTTATACCTGCAATAAATATTATGGAATAGACTAGCCAAATAATTTCTGATCCTCAACTTTATGGTTAAATGTTGGACGTTTTGGAGCTTTGCGGAATGCTTCAGGTATGTTGCATTTCTATTATGGGTACTACTTACTTTAAATGAGCATGTAGCAGTGCACTGATAGCATACCATAATGTACATATAGGAATGTATCCTTTCCCATTTCATACTTAAAATAAGTTTGTCAGGTCCAAATTGGATCAGTCTTTCTTTTGTAACATTATTATTGTATCATGTAATTACAATAGATGACTCTTTGTTCCATCAGAAGATGCTATGATTTCTTTTTTTATATTCAAAATAACACTTTTTTTATTTTTTACCCACAGAAAACACTGAAAAATATGTGCCTCAGTAACATTCTCACCATCGACAGAGAGAATGCTCACCTGATCATTGCTATCTTGTAAATATTTAGGTCAAGGGCGTTTGTGTGCGCTGGGTTTATTCTATCATTTGATCTAGTTCTGGGGATTAGTGTCACTCAAATACGGCACTCTTGTTGTGTATAACCGTGTAGATGCACTACGCACAAAGCAATGCTTTATTATGCCAGGAAAAGAGGACGTAAATGATCTACACATACAGCATTGACAGATTTGTTATTTGCTATCTTGTTCATACATGTTTTTTTTTTCATTTTACTTTATTAAATGCTTATATTTAAACCTGCCTTGTGTGTGTGTGTGTGTGTGTGTGTGTGTGTGTGTGTGGATTGCCTTGAATTGTTTCGTGTAAAATATTTTGGATTGTTATCAAATGGGGGAGGAAAAAATGATCCAATCATCTCAAAACCAATCTCTCGGTGGATCTTCTTCTGAAATGACTCAATTGTTGGGAAATTGGCAAGAGAAGGAGACATTTCCTTGCATAACCAAAGCACTTAATCTCTGTGCTGTGAGTCCATTGTGAGGACTTCGTTTTTTCAATTTGAAACAGAAAGTGGCCCTGTTGCCCCTTTGTGAGATAACAAAGCTACAGCTGGCATTTAGCCACACAAATGTACGTTTGTCTTCTTGTGAAGACGAAGGATTATGTGTGCAGAGGAATGCCATTGTGGCTGTCTGTTTTCTCTCTTAGGTACCTGTACTCCTGCTGGAATGAATCTCTTTAGACATTTGCTGATAGTTATGGTCTCCCCTGCTGCATATTCTTCACTGCTGACTCCCCGTTAAAAACAGAATATCGCACTTGAAAGTGATAAGCCAAACGTTAACCAATGAATTTTACCCTCGCTTCACTTTATTACATTTTAAAGACTCGCAGTGCTGAGAGTGGATTCACTGGACAGAAAATCACTTTGTCTGCCTAATGCAGTTGCCCAGAATCATAATAATAAAAAAAAGAAAGAAAGGAAACTGATAATCACGTGTATGAGCAGAGATTTAAACCCTTTTGGATTACCTCTGCATGTCTCAATCTGTTATATAGGTCTGTCTGGTGGGTGCTATCCTCCGGCCCAGCTTGGCCTGTTATATTATCTATTTTAATACAACTATTTGCTCCCATTGGACAGACAGCCAAAGGGGAAGATTAAAGTGGTGTTTATAAGCCACTCCCTCCTCATGACTGGCATGCACACACCACCGAGAACATTATGGTCTCTTCGCATCTGCTGTTATGGTAGTTTTAGGATCCTCTGCTGGAGCATTTCTTTACAGCACGACATGCATTTTGCATTTACAATGTTGGCATTGGGGTGACACTGTTATCCAAAGTGACAGGGGAATAGGTCTAAATGATTACATGACCTAAATCACAGCAGCTAACAGGAAGGGTGGCAAAGCTGAGGTGCTAGAAAGCTGGAAATAGAATAACAATTAAACTACATTTTTGTTTTAGCTCCTGGTCCTGGTCTTTGTTTATTGCTTGGAAATATACTTTTTTATTATTTACTCTAATATGATTGAAGAGTTGTGTTTTCCCCTAGCAACGACAAGAAAAATTCTACTTCCTAAAATGCCAATTTTTATCCACTGATTTGTTTGAAAAAGAGATTACTGCAGTACTAGACCTAGATCTCTATTCATTCTTACAACCTTTATCACTATTCTGGTCTTGAAAATGTCTCAATCAACCCTCACTGCACTCACTGTCTCGACTGTCATTTTGCCTGGTTCCGACTCAGCTGGAGTTGACCTGCACTGGACGAAGGTGGTCTCCACAGCCTTTCAGCCAGGAGATGAGCGGTGGCGAGAGGTCCTTGAAAAGATGAGAGAGAGGAGGAAAAACCTTTCAAGCTGAATTACCGTGACAAAAGTGGACATGACTTTACATGTTAATAGAAAAAAAACCTCATCTCTGTAGGGGGCTTCAAGGGGGGCTTCAGACAGACAGACCGATATTCCTGATTGCACAGTAAATACCGGCACTTTGGGGCAGTTTATAACCAGAAAACGAAAACGTTGGATAGATGAACAATGAATAGACCACATTGATTTTCTTCGATACCTACTACTAGTAGGAGAAAATCGTTAAGGCCTCAACATGATGCTGGAGTAAATGCCATGTTGTTACCATCCTGACTGTCAGACCTGCTTCACCATTCAGGCTCAGCTGTGCTTTGAGCTGAATGCTGATTTTGATATAAGGGTCTGTTAGTTGAATTAAACCTCTGTACAGTACTTGCATAGACGTGTACATGGTAGCAGTCAGGAAGTCGGAGGTGGGGAGGCATTTTTGTTTACTGTCCTTTAGTCGTGGTGCTGGCTAGTTAGGTAGATTTTTCATTAGATATTTGTGCATTTGGATGTTATTTTGGCAGGTAAAACAATGTTGTTTGGGGTGATTTTGTTTATTTCTGGTGAGTAAATGGTTTACAATTTACAATCAATTAACCTTAACTAATGAATACAAATCAGACGTTTACTTGGGTCACTTTTGGGGGCATTACTTTGACTTACATTAATTTCCTGGAGACTTACCCTAACCCTAACCACTACTTGCCCAGTCCTAACCTTAACCTAAACCTAACCTTAACCAATGACCCCCAAATCAGCTTTTCCCCAAATGGGGACACGACTTTTGTCCCCAATTAACTGGTCTTTAGTCTGAAATGTGTCCCAAAAGGTAGCCTAATTTAGGAACACACACACACACACACGCCCTCAGTGAAATACCAAGCAATGTGCTGGCCTTTGCATTGTGAACAATATGGGGTTCAGTTTCTTTCCTAAGGACACTTTGACATGTAGATTGATCCACCAACCCTAGAAGCTCCTGAGCCACAGCTGCCCCAGGTTAGTATTTTGGCCATGCCCATTCTGAAGTTTATTTATTCATATACTAACTGAGAAAATACAATTACTACAGTTAAGTTAATACTAACTGATCAGTGACTTGTGTCTGTTTGTATTATTGATTTGTATACATCACTTCATCAGTGTAAAACAGAAAGAGCTGCAAAAATATAATAATATAATTCATATTGTTGCATCTGTGTTGAACATGAAATCATTTTATATTCCCAGTGTCATCCTGCAGTCCACTGGTTTCTGTTGATAATTACGAGCAAGTGGTGCTAAACCTACTAATTTAAGGGATCCATTACATTTAACAAGCACACAGCAATTTGCATCAATTAGCTCCAAGTGTTTTGTAAGTAAATCGAAATCAGGAATGATCCGCTTGTGATGCCTTGAGCCTGATTGGGTTTGGATAAAAGAGGAAAGTCTTAAATTAATTACTAAGAGGAAGACAATGCCTGCTTTTATCCACTTGCAGGTTTAAATTGCAAACTAGCAATGTGCAACCTTTTTTCAATCATGATGTTTTATGTTTTCATTCAAGTTCATTGTTGTTTTTATTTTTGTCCTGGGTAGTGTTACTGAACTTATTCTGTTATAGGTGTATAGTTATAGGCTTCATCTTTTTTTTTTTTTTTTTTTAAAAAAAAGGCTGCACAGCATTATTAAACAATGTTAGATTAAGTTGATGTTTTCCCACTGTTATTCTCTAAATAAAAAAACAACAACCTGTAAATCAAATTGAGAGTTAAAAAAAATTCCAATTCTGTGTTATTATTTTTGGAGGTGAGGTGATTGTTTGAATTTGAATCGCAGACTTTTGCCTTTGATCTTTATAAACAACACACAAGGTTGACTGACGATGATTCCTGCACTGGATGCAAACTACTGCATTAAGTCATCTTCCTCTCTTTCTCTTGAAGGTCTAACCTTATAGGGAAAGAGCACACCATAAAACCTTCTATACCAGAGACAGTCCGCTGCTGAAAGAGACAGAAGACTGCTGTTGTAATGATTTAGGAGGCACGATCAGTGATGAAACAAAGATGGAAAATCTTGCTTTTGCTTCCATCTAGTGGTTCAGACGTTCCCTCCCCAGCAATACACTGACTGCATGATACAAAATGACATCACTGTTGAGTGAGGTCATGTGCAACAGATTTTAGAGGCTTCATCATCATTTAGGATAAGACTGATGTTAAACCCTATAAGCAAGGCGAGTGGGAAGAGAGGAAGAAGGTCAATGCTGTGACTAAGAACATCTAACTAATACTTATTAACTGAAGTCTAGCTGAGCTTCCACATTCAAACTAACCATATACATGTAGCCTATTTATCTGTCGTGGTAAAACACTTACCTGGCTGATAAGCACCAGACATCTATGCTAAAATCACCCAATTAACATGAGTACAGAATCTCTTTTTTAAAGCTTTTGTAACATGCATGATTGAGGTTAAATGTGTGTGATGTAATGAGTAAACAACTGAATCCCTGTAGAGTTTGCTCTTGTAAGTAAGGGGTTACAACACTGACTGAACCTAAAGGTGCTGATTTAAGGGGCAACATTGAGAGAAGATCAATTAGGCATTTGAAGTATATGAAAAAAGGGAAATTGCCCCCCTAGTGGGTGGATTTGTACAGGTTTGTTCCTAAGTCCCACCTGTGTGTGGTGTATATAGCGCTTTCTGAATTAAGGTAATACAGGAAATGTCTCCTCCATTTTTTCAAAATAGCCTCATGCTGATTTCTCCCTGTAAGAAGCACGCTGCTCCCAAATTCCCCATAGAAACTCAGATGGTGCCTATAAGGCAGAGAGCAATCTCCTGGAAATGGAAACATCTGTTTGGTTGCTTCCACTAACAAGCATTCACCATTTGGAGTGGTTACATTTTTTTTTTTTTTTCAAATTTGAGTCAATTAACTTCACAAATGCAAACGCAGCAGAGCCAAACTGCTGATTCATTCCCATTCCGGCACTCAGGCAGTATTGACACATATTGATTAGACATTACAGTAGAAGCAGTTGCTGAGGCAATATCATTATTGGTTGTTGGTGTTGGAGCTTGTGTGCAAACACAAAATGAGCCCTGAGAATATAGGATCATATATCATGTCAGAATTGCAAGTGAAATTAGGAAATTTAGTTGTTGTCCTGCATATGCATGTAAGGATAGTAATGGAAATTTTGTCAATATTCCAAGAATAAGAACAGATGAAATGTCTTTGTTGTATTTTATTCTTGCAAGAAAACACACTGGTTATACAGAGTCACACAACGTCTTCAGAAGAGTGCACTGCAGGAGATTATTACAATGGGATTATATAGAAATCTACAACAGGGACTGGGAGAAAAGGAACTGTTTTACTCAGACAGTAACTTTCCACTGTTGCATAAAGAGACATCATTACATACAATGTAATTTTCCATTACAGGATGCGTAATTGTCTATGTTGTTATTATTTTTGGGTTTCAGTCGAAAATATTATATTAAATATTATAAAAAAAAAAGATGGAACCTGGACGAGAAAATGGTGAGATCCTCAGTGTATACACAGATGTAGAATGAAATTGAATAAAAGCAAGATGATTATAAAATATCTGTGGACATCATCTTTCACTATCAGCAACAGGTATGTATTGACACATATTGATTAGACATTACAGTAGAAGCAGTTGCTGAGGCAATATCATTATTGGCTGATGGTGTTGGAGCTTGTGTGCAAACACAAAATGAGCCCTGAGAATATAGGGTCATATATCATGTCAGAATTGCAAGTGAAATTAAGAAATGTAGTCGTCCTGCATAATGCATAAGGATTGTCTATGTTGTTATAATGGTGGGTTGCATTAGAAAATATGACATTAAATATTGTGAAAAAGCTGGAACCTGGACGAGAAAATGATGAGATCCTCAGTGTATACAAGGATGTAAAAATGAAACTGAATAAAAACAAGATGAGTGACATGATTATAAAATATCTGTGGACATCATCTTTCACTATCAACAAGTGAAATTAGGAAATGTAGTCGTCCTGCATAATGCATAAGAATGCGTAATTGTCTATGTTGTTATAATTTTGGGTTTCAGTAGAAAACATGAAATACAATTTTGTAATTTGTAAAAAAAAAAGCTGGAACCTGGACGAGAAAATGATGAGATCCTCAGTGCATATAAGGATGTAAAATGAAATTCAATAAAAACAAGATGATTATAAAATATCTGTGGACATCATCTTTCACTATCAGCAACAGGTATGACGCGCCTGTCATTATAAACCCAAAGTGAGGTGTTTTGTAGGCATTTTTTTTGCAATCCCACTTCTCATTCCCTGCGTCCCTGCTGAGAGGCTCCACTCCTCTCTCTCTCTCTGCCTTTTGTTTCCGAGGTGGAGCCTGACACCCCGACTTCTCCAAACTGAACTGCCGGGCGAAGCAGACGGACCAGATAGGAGAGGAGCACCAGGACCAGCAGTCAGTCGGTGTGGATCAGATCTGATCTGGGACGCAGCAGCAGATCGAGGAGGGACCAGAAAAGACGGCTGCAAAGGAAGAAGAAGAGGGATTTAGTGGAGCGCCTTTTTACTAACCGGCTACACACGGAAGAGCTTCAAGAAGAAGATGAATTATTTCATCCTGCTGTCGCTTTGTGCAACGATTATCGCCGGGAAGTCACCTCGGCTGAAATTTATTCTGCACGGTAAGGCAGCTGTCTTTTTCTGGATTTGCTTTTTTTCCACAAGTCATCCAGCTTATTATTTCTTATTTTATCAATTCATCTAATGTGTATTGGTAGGTAATGAGTCAATGAATGGGTGAATGGATGGAGGGAAGGATGGATGAACAGAGAGTTCAGTCACAAGGTGATGTAGCAAGTCATTTTCCAGTTCTCCTCATTAACCCATGGTGTTTTTGCCTTTGAGAATGATGGACAAAACAGCACCAGTAATACTGGCAGGTCTACCTCTGGATGGATTAATCTCTTAAAACACCGCCCTCCCCCCACTGACCGAGTAGTAAATTACGCGCTCCACCATCCAGGCCACATTGTTCACACAGGCTATAACAGGATGAACATCTGGAGGAAAAAAAAAAACTCATTATGCTGTTATCATCTCAATGTTAACAAAAGATCATGTGCAGAATATGACTTTGTTTTTTTTTTTTGTTTCTATTCAATTTCCAGGTTGAATTGTGCGCACTGGCACAGAGGCACATCTGAATGATTTGGATCTGATTTGTGCAACTTGTGGCTTTTCTGTTGGTCTTTTTTGACAACTTATGTATTCGCTTTATTTCAGTGCAAGCTGCACGCTCACTGCATGTTCTTCTTTTAAATGGTTGTATCAGTAAGATGCATCTAAAGGCTTTAATTGGCTACCGTCCCTCCATGGATAGGCTCACCTCCAGGCGCACTGGAATAAAACCAGAGGCACTTAAAAAACAACCTATCCTCTGCCTTCTACCTTCTGGAGTAACATGGCGCCTGTTTCCCCCCTCAACACACTGCTATACCCCGCTGTAAACACCCGCATGCCACCGCTCGTTACTGTGAAATATGACTCTTTGGAGGTTGACACAGTCACTTGCAGAGCGTCCTTGCAGAGCTGCAATGCGGGCAGACACGAGCAGCTGCTTCTTCACACTGCAGCAGCAGAGGAGTCCAGCTCCAGGAAAGAGAGAGGGTTGCTGTATAGGGTAGCCATATAGATGCATTATGTATATTTACAAATATACAGACATGGAGAGAGAAGGGGGTAGAAAGGAAGGGAGGGCATTGAATGGAAAATTCCAAGCCGACTCCTAGTTATCTATTCCACTCACGCCTTTTTACACCTCACACACACACACACACACACTCCTCTAATGTATTCAGCAATCAGTATAGAGATGGGGGGCTGTGTGTCAAGTTATCTGTATCTGTATCCCTCCCCCTCCCTGCAGGATGAGCACAGTACAAAACGCACAAAATGACAGCCCTTGGACGTGCAAGTCATATCAATCAAACTCGTTGTTATGCAATTGCAGTTTGAGCTATAAATGCCTGTCTTTAGGGGCATACACACACGCGCATACGCACACACACGCGCATACGCACATACACAGGTAGAAAACTGTCAAGAGGGAATCCATCAAAAGATGCAGTTTTGAGCCTGGAGTGCAAAACCTTCCCAAGAAGAAGAAGAAGAAGAAGCTGGAGCTGTTTTAGTCAGAGCTGGAGCTGTTTCAGCACCACGGACAGCTCCCTTGGTCCTCAGACGGTGCTACAGGGTCCCCACAGAGCACGTTTAGTGCCATATGAGGACATTAATGTGTACCTTCAAGGAACTTTTTCCAGGGCTATAACAGAATTATGTGAAATTGGGTTGGGTTAAAGTTAGACATGCTGTGATGGCTGAGGTTACTGTAGGGGCTATGGGGGATGCACTACATTGCATTCATTTGGCAGACACATCAGTCTAAAGCTATTACAATAAGTGCATTGAACCTCAGTAGAAACATATGTCATCGGAAATCGTAAGTGCATCCTTCCCAAAAAAACAACTTCGAGCATACTAGTACAATACATTCTCAGACAGAATTTTACCCCTCTCAGTCTACTACAATGCAGTTTATAGCAACACCAAACGGCAGCCTCCAACACACCATCAACACCTAAAACAGTCAACGAAATGTGATTATAATCTTAATGAAGGTAGGATTTATTGCAGGTTCCAATTAGACTGCAGTTGTCTTAGCCAGGTGTACTTAAGATGGAAACTGAGTGTAGGCCTATATATCCTGTATATGTGAATTAACAACCTCGTCTCACATGAAGGGTGTATAAACACCACAACATTACACAGACATGTCATGAGTATGCATTTTAGCCTTTTCAGGTCATTTGTACGTTGATTTTTGCATGTCATTTGTACGCCACGCAAATGTCAGTTAGGTTTAAGCAAGAAAACCACTAACTTAGGTTCAGGCAAGAAAAAACACTTAGTTTATTTACTTATTTTAAGCCCAACAAGGACATTTTCCCTTATCCTAACTAAGTTAAACGCGTACGGAAACAACGTAACCAAAGTACAGAAAATATGTCACGAACGTCAATAAAAAACATGCGACAAACGTCACTAACGTAACTCACAAAACAAAACACTGGTCTCGAACACAGGTATTCTTGCTCTTTATACTACGTCACTAACTCTTGCTGTAGCATTTACTGTATACGCAGAAGCATTTACATTTTAATCAGGACAGGATACATGCACACAAATGGCGTGGAAATCATACTTATAGCACACTAAACGCCTTGGGCATTATAGTGGCATTTATACGCCTTTTCGTTCAAATGGGCTGGAATTAAACTGTCATCAGGACATGAAATAGGCACATGCCAAAACGAACAAATGATAATTTGTGTGCATTTGGAGTGTTTCCCATTCACATTACTCATTTGAGTCAATCATAACATACAAAATATTGATTAGCGCAGGTTTGATCAAAATAATAACACTAATAATGTTTAATATTTATAGATGCATGAGTGTGTGTAAAGTATATTGTTCAGGTATGAAAATATGAGAGAGGTTGGTCAAAGCGGGATGTTTTGTGTTTCTCCTTACTTCTTTAACGGACTGATTAGGATTATGTAGTGCATAGGGTGAGACAAAATGTATCTTTCTTACTTTGCTGTACATTATGTGCACTCACCTTCTTTTGAATAAGTGTGCTTGAGAGTGACAAGGATATCAGAGAGAAGCAAAGCAGGACAAACACAAGAAGAGGATCTAAATCAGAGTCATAAAAAAGGAGAAAGAGGAGAGACATGGAGACAAACGGAAAGAAAGAGACAGAGAGCGTGAGTGAAGCACTGAAAGAGAGACAGCTCATCTCAGGACTACTTTGACATCTTCGGCTGCATCCTAAATATCAAAACATTTCGCCAAAGTTCAGGCATCGGTTGTGTCGACCTTCTCTGCATTTGAAGGCCTGAACACCTCATCGCCCTATTGAACCATGAGCCTGATAGATTTTCTTGTCAAGTTCATAATGGAGGACCTTGAGGTCCATCTACAGAACAACTTTGCAGTGAAAGATTCCATGGAAATAAAATAGCAGCCATTATATCATGCCAGAACAGGAACACTTCAAAAGCTTCCAGATCAAAACCCCTTTGACTTTGCCTCTGCCGTATTTTCAATATCCAGAATGCTTTATTCATGTACAAATGGAAACTATTCCTAAAAAATAATATCTACGCTTTACTACTCTTTAATTAGCTCATTTCCTACTGCGATTAGGGATTTGATTCTTTAAAAGTGACTCACTAATTCGAACGTGTTTTAACTTCGTTCAAGGATTACATGCTCCTCTGAGGGGAAGGGAATGAAGCCATTTTTTGAGAAACAAGCTAAAAAACAAGGCTGTTTTTTTCTTGTTTTCTGAAAAGCTGACCTTTTGAAAATTCACCCAGCAGCAACGATTAAATGTCCTAGGAAAAAAAAGAAAAAGATTCATGCTCACAGTTAGTGCGAAAGAGAAGTTAGCAATTCAAATTACATCCAGAATGTGACATTTGTTCTCACACCCCCGTCTCTAGCGTAACTTTTGGACGTGTCACTTTCCGCTCGTTACATGCATAGTCTTTTTTGAAAATAAACGTCCGTGTTCAGGAAACATATCGTTTCCGCTCGTTGCATGCATACAGTCTCTTTTCAAAAGAAACTTCCAATGTAGGTTTACTTAATTTTTAGGTTTACCTCAGCGAGATATTTCTGAGAAGTGAAGCCAATGCTGAATTGCCTTAAACTTGCATTCTTTCTAATAACCAGCAGGGGGAGACTCCTCTGGTTGCAAAATAAATCAGATTGTATAGACTTCTATGAGAAAATGAGCCTACTTCTCACTTGATTTATTACCTCAGTAAACATTGTAAACATGAGTTTATGATCTCAATCACTAGTTTCAAGTCTTCTTCAATACAGCATGATGTTCATTCAGTAAATTATGGTCCCATTTAGAGTCAAATAGACCATAAAGCAGGGGATGCTTTAGGGCATGGCTACCTTGTGATTGGCAGGTCGCCATCACAGCGTTGTCCAGTCTGGGAGTTGTCCGTGTTTTTTCGTTTTAGAACTTTAACCCTTTCACAGTGTGTATTCTGTTCATGAAAGTTAATTATAACCATTTTGGTCACCTGAAAATGTCTTATTCAGCTTCGGTTGTATTTAGCTCCACCCTCTCGTGTCATTTGTGGTTGCAAAAAAACAAGATGGCGATGGCCAAATACCAAGTTTGTTAGTTTCTTTTGAAGATGTGTTAAGAAAGACATGGAAAAAGACACTGTGAAAAGGACTGTGCAGTCTGTTCCTCATGAGTATTTTAAGCTGTTTAAAGAACTGGGACAGCGTCTCTGAGAGTCAAGCACTTTGTCCAAGTGTTTGAGTTGCTATTGCTTAGGTGATACTTTAAAGGTGCCCTGTGGAGTTTTCTTGTAAACAAACAAGAGTTTGTTTGTGTGTTGCGTTCAGTGTCGCTCACCTAAACACATTGCGGTTGTCATTATTGTGTTTGAGCCTCGAGGCAGAAATCTTGAATGCATTTTCCTTCCTCCTAAAATATGTGTCTAGCTACTTGCTCGCTGTCTTCTTCTTACCTGTAGATCAGTGAAATGGTGTCAATCCGTTGTCAGGAATGTGTATCACATCACCCCTGTGCATCTGCGTCCAGAGTGTGCACAAGAACAAATTAAAAGGGGACCCACTCATGACTCACTCCAAACATTGCTCCCTAGTGCAGCTAATGGTCAAACACTCCACAGAGTACCTTTAATATGTTGCTTTGCTAGGCGAGCTCTGGTTAACATGAGACAAGGTCTGTTACACTGTATGATAGCCTCAACACAAATGATACAATGGCTTTAAAACTTGAAATCTAAATTGAATGTAAGTTGAGACAGGTTGGATTAAAATATTGGCTGTCACCTCCATAGTTACCTTTTATCTCACAAAGCAAGCTACTATCTCTTTGAGCTCAGTTGTCTGTAAAGTCTTGTCAAATGTATTAAATTAAATGGAAAAGGGATAACAAGATATTTTAAAATGTGTTTCTCACCAAAAGAAACAAACATTTTTCATGGATTTAATTGGCAAAGTTTTGTGAAAGTAAGCACGCATGAATCATTATTTCACCCTTGATTGCGGTGACTCTGTTCAACTCAGCTCCTCGGAGACTGGTTTGTACGATATTCAGTAATGTTGAGTCCATCTGGAAACTGACTTTATGATGTTCTGGTATGTAAATGTGTTTAAGACAACCAGCAACATGAGCTGAGGGCATGAACTCTGTGTGGACACTAATTCGTCCACATGGAAGGTCAGGATTGGAGAAAGTGTTTTTGCTTTGGCTAAGAGCCAATATATATATCTGTTGGTATACTTTGCGAGCTACAGTGTTCCTCAATGACAGTGAAAATAATATACTCTATATGTTCTTACCTAAGCCATCAGCCACATTGGCCCTCCTCGTGCATCCTTTACTTCCTTGTGAAGTGCAAGCATCATCAATTAGATTCCAGCCAATCAGAGGGGCCACTGTTTCCATAGAAACTTAGTTGGTTGGCTAGCAACCTGTACCAGTGATCACCACCACTTCATCCTGGCTTTGCTGTCAGACTGGATGTCTTTCTTCTATTTCAGGGATGAGAGGAAATCATTACAAATACATTGTAACCAATAACCATGACTGTATAATCACGTCTTGTCATTATTATAGTAGCTATTTATGTGAGAGACACAGCGAGCAAAATGCATCATTAGTCTGGAATTTAATTTTGAACTCAGGATGTATTTCTGTTGAAGATGAAAGGGGAAAATGAAAGCTTGTTTTCTGCTACTCAGATTTGATACAGCATTATTATTATTTTTTATTCTACATTGTCAGAAGCTCTAACAGGTGGCTGGTTGGTTTGCTTCAAAGCTTTTAAGCTTTTCAGACTGGAATTTTCTGAAATGTCTCTTTACAAAATAAATGAGGAAATGTTCAGGAGCAAATGAAAGAAAAAAGGCTGGCAGGCCTATATGAAAGGACCTGAAACTTTGATGTTTTATAAACCCATCTTTGAATTATGTAGCATTCAATATTAGACAAGGCAGGTTTTTGGAGAACTCTTTTATATCTTCAAGATGACTTTTAGTACATATTCTGCATCTAACCACATCTTTTAAATAGATGCAGTGATTTGAATCTATTTTAAATGCAGACACAGTTGGAGTAAGTGTGAGTCTGATTGGATGGGTGAATCAGAAATGCCAAAGTGCACTTCTGAGTCTTCTGGAGGTGTCCTGAGAGTAATTCAACCAAGCATCTGTGATGGTGTTCGCCCACATGATTATTTCAGTGATATTTATGCTCCCACCAAATGCCCTTTTCGTCTAACACCCAAGCCTAAGACTCATGGTTTAATCTAAAGGGCAGCAACATGGGATCGAGTGTTTTGGTAAATCAAACCTGTTCATATCCAGGAGTCCTTGAGCTGGCTCCTATATTGACGGCAGATTAAATGTAGATTAAAATCCAGAGGTTTGGCTCTTTGCCATCAGGGCTTCGAGACTTTGATTCGACCTGCCTGAGGAGCTTAGCCCGGATAAATCTGGATCATCTTTTTAAATAACTTCCTGAAACTCAATTTTGCTTTCATGCATTGACCCTTTGTTATTGTGTTTGACCTCTACTTTATGAATCTTTTTTATTACCGTACCTTGTTTTTCTTTTTTACTTGAGCTCTCAATCAGCTGATTTGATTGATTTCCTATCATTTGGAAATTGCTTTTTAACCGTGATTGGAAAAATGCTGTATATATTCTTCTTCCCTCATTCTTCATTAGTCACAGCAGTAGTGTTAAGTTATTGAAATCCAAAATGCTTTCTGTTGTTGTTTTTTTGTCTTGTTTTTACAATTAATTAAATTGAATTTGGTTGATTTATATTAACTTTATTACCACAGGGCACATTTGCATTGCACAAACTGAAAAAAATTGACAATTAAAACAACAATGTGCTCAAGGAAAGCGCCTGTCTGCCAGCTCATCTCTCTAATATACTTTGTTATGATCCACAGAGCCCTCCAGGTTCCACTTCAACAAACCTGAGAACTACATCAGCATGTACCACCAGGAAGGGAGCGACACGCTGTACGTGGGCGGCCAGGCGATGGTCTATGTGTTGACGTTCAACAACAGAGGGGTCCGCGACCTGCAGGTATACTTTACTTTTAGCTGCGTTTGCTGTCTTGTACGCCTTACGCTCTGCTTTGGGGGGTTTAATCTCTCAGCTCCAGACTGTCTTCTGTAATGGGCAACCACTCCACTGCCGATTAGAGGCCTTATAAAAGATCAGTTGCCAACCAGTTGAAATATTAACTACTGTCTTTAAATCAGTCCACTTCAAAAAACACTTTGGCAACCAACCAATGTTTGGAGGTGCTGATCCTACATCAATCTTAAGGTAAAATAGGCAGCAGGGACCTAAAGGTTGAGTTAAAGGCTCTTTTCCCTTATGTTGGTCTGATTAAACCTCCTCTCAGGTCTGCTTGGGCATGTACAGTGTGTGTTTGATTGACATCTCCGAAAGTAAGGAAATCATTGCAGCACACAAGTGTCAGGCAAGGCAAAATTGAAACTCTCATCACAAAATCAAGGATCCAACAAAGACTGAACTGAAAACCAAGACTTAAATACAAACTGATCTGACGAGAGGATGAAGTGCAGGTGGAGAGATGGGAGGAGAAGCTCAGGTAAGGGGAATGAGGTGATTAGGCTGAGGGATGGGCAGGGAGATGATTGGCAGGGGAAAAACACTGGGAACAAGAAAGGAGCTGATTGCTTGGGAAGAACTAACGAGGCTGATTCAGAGGATGTGTGTAGATGGGCAAAGGAGGGAGAGCCAGTACAGGAACACAGGAGGAAAAACACAGTACAGAAAACCCAAAACAAAGAAAAAAACTCAGTCCAGTCTACAAAAAGTCTGAGGGCATCTGGACACAGTGCCAGACTATGACACACAACCAGCTTTAACGAAACATACTGTAACTTTTTACTAGGGCTGTCAAAGTTAACACGATAATAACGTGTAATGCAAAATCATGTTAACGCCACTAATTTCTTTAATGCATTAACGCATCTTGCCTTTTTTTTGGTTGTAGCGGGCTCAGTTTTAAAGCTAGATTGAAGATGCTGGCATGATATGTATATGTATATGATATAACTAGAAAGTAGAAGAAATACATTAGCAACCATGTCATACTAGCTTGTTGCAAAGGAGGTGACATAACACTCCAAACTTAGGCTAAACTTTGGCGAGCAAAAACTGGCATGGCCATTTTTAAAGGGGTCCCTTGACCTCTGTCCTCAAAATATATGAATTAAATTGGGTTCTATGGGTACCCACGAGTCTCCCCTTTACAGACATGCTCATTTTCTGATAATCACATGCAATTTGGGGGCAAGTCGTAGTCAAGTCAGCACACTGACACACTGACAGCTGTTGTTGCCTATTGGGCTTGAGTTTGCCATGTTATGATTTGAGCATATTTTCTATGCTAAATGCAGTACGTGTGAGGGTTTCTGGACAAAATTTGTCATTGTTTTGTGTTGTTAATTGATTTAAAACAATAAACAATATACATACGTTTGCATAAAGCAAGCATATCTGTCCACTCCCATGCTGATAATAGTATTAAATACTTGACAAATCTCCCTTTAAGGTACATTTTGAACAGATAAAAAATATGTGATTAATTTGTGATTAATCACGATCAACTTTGAACAATCATGTGATTGCAATTAAATATTTGAATACATTGACAGCCCTACTTTTAACATTTCTGTTTGTGTATGGATGAAACAAACAAGCTATGTGTTGGTTGGTGTGTTTTTGAACTTTGGAGAGAGCCAGGTTAGCTGTTTCCCCTGCTCCCAGGTTTAGGGTTATTACAAACCCTGTTTGCCAGACTGCTGGAGGACAACAAATATAGGTTCCCTCCTGCTGTGAGGGTGACCCAGTGAGCCAGAGAGGGTAGAAGAAAGAGATGAGACTGCTGGCCTGCCGCTGACCCAGTTCAGCAGCTGAGGGCAGAGGAAGTTTGGTCATGCATACATTAATGAAGCTACACATATCCCTCCCTGTGAGAAAAGAAAACATCATTCACTGAGCTAATAATGTCAACATAAGCTCAAAATTACACTGTGTGTGGGTTGCAGTGTCAGCACTGACTAGCCTGACAAATTGAAACGACTGTAAGCTTGATGTTTCATCCAAATATGACTATGCCCAATTTTTCAGAATGATTGCAGACTCAGAGTTGGGTTTCCCTCAGTGGAGACAAAAAGACAGGTGGAAAAACAGCGATTCGCTGATGTGTTTGGCATTGAAGGACTATTCTGATGGTGTGTTTATCTCATTCACACACTTAAGTGACAGGATGTCAGGAGCTATTTCCAGTGCAGGTTAGTTCAGTGAAGCATGACGGTAGAAAAATAACAATTTTCAATTCTCAAAAACAGCAGCAGTAGACATCAGCCACACAGCACGAGAGTGAGGGCTTCTTTTGTGAGATTCAACAATTGTAGTGGGATGCATTCATAATTAAAGGGTCACTAAACTCAGTTATCTCCTTTGCAATGGAGAAACAATGCGTGTTTGACTGAGGGGCACCACGCTCAGCAGTTTTCTCACAAGGATAAGTTCATTCTGCCTCGTCATTCCTCTTCGTATCTATTGCTCTCTCCACATACATGTACTGAGAACATATAAGAAGTCGACGTAGTCACTGTCAAAGAGTATAGAAGCAAAGACTCAAAACCCTGGTGCTTTTTGACAACAGCCGCTAGATCGTGCTGTGGTAGCGCTACCGACATTTTGGACTGAAAATGCCAATGAGTTTGTGGCGATGTAAAAAGAGACGTCTGTAAATCAGATGAGAATTTTTTTTTTTAGGGAAATCAATTTCCCAGTAGAAACACTTAAATAGCCCTCATTTAAATCATTATGTCCTAAAAGTTTTAAAATTCACTATTAGCCGATTCCAGAGTTTAGTCCACGCCTATATGACATATCGGGTTCTGCCAGTTTCCTGTTGGCTGTTTTACTATTGTAAGGGACTTTGTAGGCAGATGTTTTACTGGCGTCCGGTGGTCACATTCAGTCCAAAATGGCGGAAGCGTAGCTCTGCTGGTGGACTCTGATGTTGCAAATGGAACGACCAGTTGACTTTCACTTCTTAGCAATATACATTCTTTGGTCACAGGTACATCACCTATTTTTTTGGACTACTGTTTTGTACCCTCCAGTTTGACATTTTGGCCGTCGCCATCTTGGTTTTTTGCAACCATGAGTGACACAAGAGGGTGAAGCTAAGTACAACTGAACTGAAAAAGACATTGTTAGGCTGACAAAATGTTATTACTAACTTTCATGAAGTGAAAACACACTGTGAAAGGGTTAGAGTTGTAAGACAAAAACCCTGACAACTCCCAGATCAGACAACGCCATGGTAGCGACCTGTCAATCACAAGGTAGCCACGCCCTAAAGCATACCCTGCTTTATGGTCTATTTGACTCTAAATGGGACCATAATTTACGAAATGGATATCATGCTGTATTGAAGAAGACTTGAAACTAGTGATTGAGACCATGAAGTCATGTTTACAATGTGCAACCAGGGGAGTCACCCCCTGATGGCCATTAGAAAGAATGCAAGTTTAAGGCACTTCCGCATTGGTTTCACTTTTTCGGAGGGTGCCGCCTGACTTGGAGCAACAAGTTCATGGCCATTCTTTTGGGGGTTGTTGAGAGGAATTTTGAGAAATGTGAAGTACAGGAAGCAGGTCGTACACAGGAGGTAAATGACACATTTAATAACAAAATAAATCCTTGAATGCAGTGAACATCACAGAGTGGTGTTAGCTAAGAAAGTAGATGTTTTCTGTGAAGATTGTGTTCTAGCAGCTGCAGCAAGGTCACAGTTTTCTTGCTGAAACAGGGCAGTGTATAAGAACTTGGCACAAACTGAACAGTCCTTCCTCCCACAGATCCCAGCGGCATCGGACCAGACTGCAATTGATACCTGCAAGGCAAAGGCTGCACCACTTGAGGTAGAAACGCATCCTCACCGACAGCTCCTCTATCACTTCTGCAAAGCACTCTCCTACCCCATCACTGTATTATCATCGATGTCATCATGTTTGTCATCATCATTTTCTTCATCATCATCTGCATTTGCACTACAGTGAGGTTAGTTCTACAATGTTCAGTTTTAATTCAGCTGTTTAGGTTCATGTTCATGATGTGCAATAAAGACAAATATATGCTTAAATAATGGTAATTTATAATATATGAGATAACATTACACAGGAGACAGCTTCACCTAAAAAACAAACACAGATGGGTAATCTGTTGATAATTGGAGTGCATAATTCCATCGAGAGACTGAATATTGTATTCATCTCTTGGTATTCTCTCAACCTGAAATAAGCCTAAGAGTGTGGGGGAGCTTCAACTTAATGCGAAATGCTCCGAGGCTCAGGAATAATCTTAAGAAGTGGGATACAGCGCTACTTGATATGCTGACTGTCATAGAAAATAAAGAAATCCAAATGACAAAAAAGGTGCCTGGCAAGAGAATGTCTTGGTATTTAAAGGTTGCATTTTAATTACCAAGACTACCTTCAACATCTTACATCAATCAATAATTTCCACATTCTTTTTGACACTGCTTTATAATTACAGGAAATTAAGATAATTGAAATACATTTTCCATTCTCAGGGTTAACTTCTGCTTTTGCTCATTAGCTCCAAAAATAATTCATTTCCGCCTCTAGAGCCAAATGTAATACTTCAGATACTTCAAATATGACCATGCTCTCTACCATAATGTTAATGCTTCAAAGCAAATTATACTCTCAGCACCTGTATAGCCACAGGGGGTCATGTCTGCAAGGGATTGCTTAGTAATATGTACACAGTGTCTATATGTGTCTACTGTCTGTTGGAGTAGATCAGGAGCAATCCCACAGATAGAGGACCAGGGTGTTGCTATGAGGCTGTTTTGTGGTGTAGTGGCCACAGTCAATATTACAGTTCACATGGCGCCCACTGGCCCAAAAATACTTTTTCCCATACGCAATCCATACAGAAAGAGTGGATGCGGATGACCGTCGCCATCTTGGTTTTTGGCCGTCGCCATCTTGGTTATTTGCAACTAGAAGTGACATGAGAAGGTGGAGCTAAGTACAATCGAAACAAATTTTGAGGGACAAGAATGCTACAATTAACTTTCATGGACTGGGCCCAAAAACATGGAAAAAATTAAAGCATTATGTGTCTTGGATTTGGAGCTCCGCACCACGTCCAGTCTGAACAACGCAATCGGTTAACATGGGCAGCGCTTCGTGGCACTTTCGCCTTCTGTGTGAACCCGGCTTTAGGGTTAGCATTAATATCTTGCGATGACTTGTCTTGAGAAATTTCAGTTTGGATTTCAACAGATGATTCCTTGAGTTTGAGTGCTCACAGCAGAAAAGAAGTGACACCTTGCTTAAAAGCACTGTTGATCTATTTGTAAAGTCAGTGCTTTTAAAACTGCCAATTATTTTCATATCATATTTACTGTAGCTGTATCAGAGGCTACATACAGCTGCTCAGAGCCCTTCAGTGTCCAGCCCATCAATGTATCCCAGGACTGTAAACTGCAGTCAGGTTTAACAACGTCAGTGTTATTCCTATTCTCTGTTAAGGCAGCATGTTAACTGAAGTCTATTTTGACAACCATGAGCAGGTTGTCATCAGGACAAGAGCATTTTTGCTTTTCAATTGGCTAGGAATTCTACCATTTCAATATTTCTACCCATATCTAATGTAAGCTAAAACCCATCACAGTTGTAAGTATACATCAAAGAAAAGTATTCCTGGGGTTAAGGCACAAAACAAAACGGGCACTGTCTGCCCTGCATAAACAAACCTAAACATTCCAGAGAGTCTGGCAGTGGCAGATGGTGGAAAATCAGAACGTACTGAGTGACACAGTAAATCTTACCCAATAAAGCCAATGGCGCTGGGAAGGGGAATGCAGGTCAAGAGGCAACATACTTCAGTGATAAGACAGCCATGAGGTTTGGTAAAAACATTTCCCTTAGATGATAGACAGACTGTATTTATAACTAAATCCACGTCCGCTTCAGTTTGTTCAGAACACACAGTCCCCAAAAGCTGAGCCCATGGAGCAAATACACTGACTGCAAAACATGGCCCAGGTTGAACATAATAAGAACAAAGTGTAGATGCTTGAGGATTCTGCAAAACCCCAGATTACGTTCAATGACAAAGTATTTTTATGTCCGTGCCAATGTTTTTAGAAATATTGCTTTGTCCAATAATTGATGCATGGCAACTACAGTTGTGGTCAAGGTTTGGGTATAGTTGTGGTTAGGCAACAAGAAACACTTAGTTAACACTAGGACCACCGTACGTCGTCGTTCCAAAATTTTAATTATTCTGTCATTGTGTCATTGTGTGATATGTTTCCCTCCTGCCCTGACTTTTCCTAAATACCTATTCTGTACTTGCCTGTATTGTCATTTTGATCAAATAACATTTAGAAAACATGACAAAAGCCCCCTTTAGTAGCCAGGGGTAGCGGCAATTAGCGTTGGCACTCTCCTCCGACTTTCCTCCGGCAGCCGAATGGATGTATTTGCATAATGGCTGAGGAAAGACTGAGGCTATGGTACAAGCCTGCACGCCACCCCAACCTCCATTCCCTTACTGTCCTTGCTATGTTAAGGACACACTACTTCCTGCACTGGCACTGAATCTTGGCTTTGGACATAAATCACGAGGTGCAGTATCATTAAATATGGATGTAAATCCTACGGGTACTGGGATGGTATTCCAATGAGCATTGTTTGTTAGCAGTGTTGAGAGCTCCTTGCCAAGCAATGCAGTAAAAACACACAACATCACAAGAATTTGAGACCATTTTTAGCCTGATCAGAAATGATGCTACCGAAGAAGACATTGGTTTGAAGTTGACATCAGCTATTGGCCCTGGTAAGACTCAAACTTGTCTGTTATTCTGCCAGTTAGCATACTTCAGACCTTGTTTCAAACAAATTCTGATGTCATAATCTCAGGCCTACATCTTAGTGTGGGCCACGCAAAATCACTTAGCAAACATGCCCAAACTCAAAGTATTTCTCTCAAGAACACAAAGTAAAAAAGTGTACACTCACACACAGATTACCCAGCCCACCCACTCGCCTACACATCCACCTACACAACCACCTACACAACCACCTACACACACTTACACAAGCTCTGGCCCTGCTTTTTGGACTTAGTGATGTACTTCCTCCATCTCCAGTTTTTTACTAGCCTTGTTTTCATCAGAATTTGTTTTTCTAAAAAGCACTTTTTTGTTAAAGATAAACGACAACAAACATGAGTCAACATGAGCGCCGCTGGGACCTTAAATCAGAATTTACCCCTTTAGGTTGTACTCATTCATTTTCATCCAACATCCAGTAATGCCTTTGAGATAGCAGTCCATTTTCTGTACTCAATGAATAAGTGATGCATATGGAGTATAGCGGTGCTGTACTGCAGGGCTAAGCCTCCTGTGCGCTGTCTGCCAAAAATGTTCAGAGCATGGATTGCTTCCAATTTTTCTTAAATCTCTCTCTCTCTGAGCAATCCGCTTTTGCTCTAGTAATCTGTTTTATGTTGTACTCTTGCTTTGTTTCTCTGTCCCTCAACTCCACCTTCCTCTCTTCCTCTGTTTGTTATTCTCAGTCCCTTGGTCTTGTCTTGTTTTTTCTCTCCCTTTGTGCTGCCTTTCTCTTTTTTAATCACTTTTTCACATATTCTCCATAGTCTCCAATCTCATTTCCCCCTCTGTCTCTCTGTGTCTTTAATCCCTCTCCCAATCTGCACATTTTTCTCCCTTTCCCTCTTGCTTCTGCCTGATTTTCTGCCTTTGTCACTTTCTTTTACTGCCTCTTTCTCTCACAGCTGGAGTGTGATAATTTCATCACCGTCATTCAGAAAGTAAACGACACAATAATAATATGTGGAACAAATGCTGGAAGCCCCAGGTGCTGGATGCTGGTAAGAGCTTCTTCAGACAAATTCATTGAAATGCTGTATTGTATCTTATTATGCAGGCACTGCAAATGTCCCACTTCTATTGGTTGCAGCTGCTCTTCAAGTCCAAACAGTCTCAAGATCGATTGTAATTAGCATTTAGTTATTCATTCACTTATTTCTTCTGCTGGTTAGATGAAGGCTGGGAGTTATTTATTGCCATGGAGGATGTTTTCACTCAGTAATAAATGTGTGCCCCCATGGATAAGATGCAATCTTCTAAACCCTGTGTGGTGACAATCAGATAACTGAGTGTTGGGTCTTGGGGTAGCAAACTGTAAAATGAAAAGTGTTTAAAATGCCAAACTTCCTCCAGGCTCAAACGTTTCCTCCATCTCCCGGCAGGTAAATGACACTGTGCTGACTGATGTCCAGGGCAACGGGCAGATAGCGTCTGCCTCTGACATCTCCCCACCATACCCTTCCCAGAGCTCCATCAGCGTGCCTGCAGGTAACAAACTCGAAAAAGAAATCCTGCTTGCTGGAGTTCATGATTCACTGGGTGGAAAAAGAATAAAATCTTACAAAAATATATGTTCTTCATGGTTTAGTATCAGCAAAGGAAGACACTGCTATGAAACATTCTTGACAAAGAAGAGTTGTGTTGTTGCCAGTGAACCTGATGAACCTCATAATCAGCAGCTGGAGGCAGATTACAGATGACCTTAGTTAAAGTAATTGGCTCCTGTGTGGGTAAGGGCACGGTCACACATGCGCAATGCAGGCGAGTGACCATCGCCTGCTGAGGCGATATTCGTGCTGAATGTGGGTGGTGCCGAGTGGGGTCAAACACACACACACATCTTTGCTATTGGCTGAGGCTGCGACTTCGCCGATCAAAGTTCACCAAAGTTGAACTCCAAGATGCAAATTTGCCACTGAAAGTGAATGTTTTATTCGCCTCTGCACTCGCATAAAAAGAAAGTGAACGTGAGGCGAATATTCACCAATGTTAATTCTACACGTGTGATCGTGCTATAGAGCTGAAAGACTGGTAGTTTAAAGCTTATTTGACTGGATGATATGAACCAGATTCCATTCCTTCTTGAATTCAGAGCTGATAGGATTGGTGTCACATCAGCAAGCGAATGTGCAATTACCTTGCACGTTGCCACGATTCTAGTAGCACAATGCTGGAAACTAGCTATCAAGCGAGCCACAACAGCTATAGGTGCTTTGCTACATCACCAAGCAAAAACACAGCACACTGAAGAACTCACGCCATTTATCCATCAAATTCCACAATGAGAATGTCGTCCAAAAGAAAGTGATTACGATCTCTCTGAACCCGAAGTCGTTTTTTAGCCTAAACCTAATCAAACCTCAACCATATCAGTGATAATGTGTGAATCATTTTGTTAACAGTAGCTGTGTTTCCATTCACATATTTTCATGCACATTTTGAAGCACCGCTTTAGAAAAGCTCAGTCCGGACACAATAATAACACTTACGTGGGTCTGTTTTGGAAGGCATTCACAAACGATACATTTGTTGATCACAACTGGCCGCAAAAGCCAAACAAAGCAATATTTTAACTTAAAAGTATAAAGGAATTTAGACAAAGCGATAGCTTCTTCTATTTTTGGACAGTGGCGATTTGCATATCGAAATTCAAGTAGAGCTCGGTTGCCACAAGGAAAGCCTCTCAATATGATTATTCCACTCAAATGAATAGAATTTGGTGCAAGATTTTGCCATCATAAAATGATGTTATGACCAGACCCAAATACTGGGAGAAATAAGGAGTCAAAGTCATCATTACTTTAGGAAGTAACTAATTAGGTAATCGGGATGAGTTAAAGAATGGAGCCGTGATGGTGTCGCTGAGCTCCGTTTCATAAGAGTGAGTGTCACCATTTCAAAAGTCTCACCTTTTTTACCAAAGGTGTCACTTTTTCAAATATCTTATTTCGGAACAAAGCCGTCTTCAACTCTTTATATTAACTTTGCTCATTTGAGTGGAGAGCAGCAGAGCGACACTTGTGAGTCCCGGGAGTGATCTGTCTCTTATTATCACTCTCTATTCATAACATGCAAATGAGGAGGTGCTTTTATCGAAAGTACCTCACAATGTTTTAAAGAGCCAGTCCTCTACAAGATTTACTTTAATAAATCATGTAGTACTTGGCTGAAACATATGCAGGCCAATTTTACCTTAAACAAGATCTAATGTGTTTCCTATTACTGAAAATAAAGTGCCATGCTAATTGGCAAATATCTGCAATGAGAAACATAATTATATAGGTTTCTTTCTCTTGTGGTTAGAGTAAATGTTTGGGGAGATTGTTTTTGTGTTTTCACTTTGTACATCACGATATTCTTCAAATAATTAAACTCAGGAAAATCATTTTTGAGTTACAACCCCTTCATGGGTGTGAGTAGCTTTTTAATCAGCATTACAATAAAGGAGCCACACTTAAGTGAAGGCTACTGAGTGAATGAAGCAATCCACTACACGGTTCAATCAAAGTCCTTATCTATCGGTGTTAGAGCCTTGCTCTACAGTATTACCTGCATAGAGAAGATAACTTTATTAATCCTTCTTGGGGAAATTCAACTTTCAAGAGAACTGGACAAATCAAGTTTGAAGCGATACTGCAATCGCATCAGTTTTAGTTAATTAGCCCCAAATCACACCTTTGTCTCAAAAGGCATTATAATCTGTTTACAACACCTTCTATCCTCAGATCCTCGATTCAGATATAGAAATACTCTACCCGGAAACCTTAAAAAGAGCAGCAACACAGTGCCAATATGACCCGAGGTTGGTCAAATAGATTTTATTACTGTGCCTCAGCAAATCATATATGTAATTTGTCAAGTGTAACATCACCAGGGGATCTCACCACCCTGAGTGCCAAGCGCACAAGAGTCAGCCATCTGCCGTGGTGCATTCACATGGAAAAATCCATGTAAAACATTGCTAAAATGGAGCTGTTGCACAACTGACTGCACAAACAGATTCAGAAATAATTCAGTTTTACAGACTCCTGGATGCTAAAGAGAAAAGAAAGATGGTAGGGCTGTGTAAAATCCGCACATTTTTTTCTGTACTTGTCCACTGATGGTTTTGATCAGACTGACAAATCCTTAAAAATGGGACCAGCTGTGGTATGCAAGTATGTGCCCTGCAGGTTTAGTTCACTTCCATTACTCCCGAGTTGAGGTGGATAAACACAGGCTGGGGCAGGATTATATGGAACGGTATTACGTAATGAGGAGAAAAAAAGACACACACACATTTTGTAAAAAAGGGGATTATTAGTAGGATTACAATTTTAAAATATATTTTAAAATAAAGAGCGATGTAGTAGTATTACCATGCACGTATATGCACACATTACAACATGAGTCTCAGACATTTTTTTGCCATTATTTAGTATGTAAAGCAGAAAGGGGAACAACATAACATCATAGAATGTATATAAGAAGTGGACGTGGTCACTGTGATGTCAAGACTTGCAACTGGTGATTGAGACCATAAACTCATGTTTACAGTGTTTACTGGTGTATAAAATTAGTGAGAAGTAGGGTCATTTTCTCATATAACTTCTACACAATCAAACTTATTTTTGCAACCAGAGGAGTCGCCCCCTGCTGGCTGTTAGAAAAACTGCAAGTTTAAAAGGTCTCATATTATAGAAAGTGAGATTTCCATGTCTAAATTTGATTATAAAGCGGGTCTAGGTGCTGTATGAACACTGTGGAAGTATCAACACGCTAAATCTACGGAGAAATGCACACAGCACTTATTCAGAAACTGTGCCTTTAATCGAGCCTTTAGGACTTCCGTTAGGTTGTGATGTCACAACCATGCAGTCACCGGTAGATGTGCCACTAAACTCTGTATAGCTGACACAGAGTGAGTCCGCGGCTGCAGTGACGCTGCGCAGACGCCGGCTGCGCAAATGCGAAAGACCGGAAAACTGACCAATCAGAGCAGAATGGCTTTTTTTTCGGGAGGGGGTCTTAAAGAGACAGGCACTAAAATGGAGCTTGTCAGACAGAAGCCGAAGAATGTAGGTTTAAGGCACTTTCACATTGGCTTCACGTCTCAGACCCAGAGGTAGCCCACTGCATAACACGCAGTAGAGTGCACGTTATGCCTTCCAGCTGTGACAATGCATGTATTTGCATATTTGGTATTGAGATAATCCGAAAGCGACAGAAAGTAATCAAGTTACTTTAATATCTTGATACTTGGATTAGGTTACTGACTACATTTTTTAACAGGTAATTAGTACTTATATCAGAATGCATTTTTAACGTAACCCTCCCAACCCTGCATATATATATATATATAATCAGGAAACTCTGGCCACATTTCAACATCCACAGACCACTGACTGTCTGCTACATCGTATCAATCATTGTCGTTGCCCATGGCAATCCTTTCAAGAGTTTATTATTTTCTTCTCAGCATCACAGCTCTCCTCAGTTGATTTGCTTTGCCACACAGCAACGGCAAGAAAGGGTGTATCACGCTATACTAATCCCTTGTATTTTTATTAAAATACGGGTCTGCTAATAAATGTATTATGTTTTACAAATCCAGCTCAATTGAATTTAATAAAAAAACAATCGTTAGGGGTGTAATTCATCACTTTCACAAGGTCACCACATAAGACTTCAGTGCATTGCATCTCTCCACAGGGAACTCTGATGATGTGATATCGAGCAGTGCAGGGTCAGATTAACTAAATAGAGATGTTTCAAATGAAAACGACCTTCCAGTGGTCACAGTGCATGATGAGGGTTGAACAAATTGTCTGTTTTGCTAATGCAGACGGATTGTTTGTAGAGACACTCAGAAATTAGTGAGAGGTTAGTTTATCGCTGCAGGACGGCGCTCTTCCAGATGGAGATCGATTGTTGAAGCCGACCCTTTGCTTGAGTCGTGCGGCATTCTAATAACAATCAGTCCTAATTAAGATGTTACTGCTACAATTTCAAATGCCCCCCACCCCCACCCCCCACCCCCTCTGCATCGCTATGGAGACGGAGCTCTAAGTGGGGTTATAAGAATATGGTGATTGGGGGCTGCTCATAAGTGCAGTCAGCTATTCTGCCTTGATGTCTTCTTTGCTCCTGCTCTCCCTTTCTTCCCCTGTTGTTTAATTCCATCTTTGGCCTCCTGAGCCTCCTTTTTTCCTCTCTTCACTCCTCCTCTCTGTGTTTAATGTTCTCCCTCTGTATCTTCCTCTCCTCCAGCTTCACTCAATCCCCTCCTGTGTCACTCCAATCCCCCCCTTCATCTCCCTGTGAACCTTGTACCCTTTTCTTTTTTTATACCCTCAGTTCACCCTCTCTTCTCTCTGTCTTTTTTTCCTCGCTGTCTCAGATGGGAGTTTGTATTCTGCTATGTCGTCGGTGGCAGGTCACGCCGGCTCGATCCGCCGTACGTTTGGCCCCCAGAAACTCCTGAAGACGGAGAACATTTGGCTGCTGAGTGAGTAGGAGGAGGGAAGTCACGCAGAAACCATGCAGGTTTAGACTAATGAATATGGAGATGGTGGGTGGTACTCTCTGTAAATCACCCACTATAATTCCCATGGGAAAAAAAAATAACATGTAGGTGTATTCACTGTCACTGCGTTTGTGGTTCAGGTCACATTTTTAACAGCTTTAAAATGCAAACCAGAAATAAGAGCAGTCTGTTGATTCTCACAATGTCCTCACAAGTATATCACACGTTTAATATTAGCATAAAAAAAGGTGATGTAATCATGAAATAAGACACTAGAGAATGATATTGCATGACCCACGAGAAGTCTAGATGGTGCACTGGAAACAAAGTGACTCAATGGACATGTTTAAATCTCATCACCAGATCCGCAGTTTGCCGGCGCAGCCATAATCCCGTCATCAATAAAATACAAGGAGGAGATCTACTTCTTCTTCAGTGAGCTCAACAAGACAGCCAGGGTGGATGAGGAGCCTTACAGGGCCCGCATAGGCCGAATCTGCACGGTAAATATACCACTTTGTTTGGGGAAAAGCGGACAAATCCAGGTCCATACACCCAACCTGCTTCTACTCTTGTAACTTCTCTGTCACATTGCATATATCGGAGTTGTGAGCAGGCAATCAAAGAGTGCTTTACCCTTGTCAGATTGTTTCATTTGAATCATTTTAGAGGCCTGGAGATTTTGTTTGAATACTGTGTTTCAAAAGACAACCATTGGTTTTATGTGAACTATTAATAAAATGAACTCCAACACTTCAGTTTAAACAAATCCCAAATGAGTGAAGATGCAACACAAGGCGATGTAGTACACTGTCCACTTAACATACAACGCAACATGTTTTCAGTTTTATATTAGTAAATCAGCTCAGAATATTAAATTGTAGGAAAGGTACAACAAGTCCAAGTTGATTTATTTGTCCCGTAACTTCCGTACTTAAGTTACAGCACTTTCAGAGTTATTCCAACCCAAACCGCAATCTTTTATGAAAACAAAGTAGTTTTATTTTGAAAAGACTGGAGCGAAAATTGACACGTGCGTCACATGTTGCTGGACATTTGTAGGAAAATGCACGAAAAATACGTTGTAGAAAATTGTGCTGAGCTCCACAAAAAAAGTGAAATTCATGTCTATGTACACGAATCAAAGAGACTACATTTTGTGACTATTTCACAAACTGCCGTGAGACTGTGTTGTTTCATCTTGTGCATTGACGTGTTAATTAGTTGGCTTTAGGATTTAAGCTATTAAGCTTAAGATTAAGCTTTTTAACACACATCTTGGAGCAATCTGTGTACTGGATGCTCAGAGAGAAAACCAGCAACGTATTGTTTTCCCCAAAATGTCAGGGTATTCCTATGGGGGGTGGGAGGGGTGGGAAGGGACTCCTGGTGTTCCGGGTAAGGGGTCAGTGTCACATTTTGGCAGGAGACAAAGTAAAACTCAGAATCAATCTGGCAACCTGGCTGCCCTACTATGACTTTGTTGTCACAGTCCTTTTATGTCATTTCCAGGTGGATGAAGGGGGCATCAAAGCCCTGCTGGCAGACTCATGGACCACCTTCATGAAGGCCCGGGTGATGTGCGGCGCAGGAAACACACAGCAGCAGTACAACAACTTGAAGCAGGCGGTGGTGCTAACGGCTCAGGACAAGAGGGCCGGAGTCCTGTATGGCCTGTTTAACAACGCATGGTGAGCTGGAACATTTAAACGCTTTGACTACATCCACAGTTTAATTGGCTTCAGGGAAATTACACTGGATATTTTATGTTTTTAATGCTATTTCAGGAATGTGGTGATGTAAAACAAAGAAAGCACAAAGAAGCTTTGTTGTGTTGCATGAAGCTGAAATCATGCTTCTCAGAAGATACTCGTATACGTCTCTGTGAAACAACACAGAGAACGGAGGTTACTTGATTCAAGTCCTGTCTGGAGGCGGGTTGGAAATGGAGATGAAATCAAAGATAAATGTGCTACATACCAGAATAAAAGGAACAGCCATGCCAGCTACCCCTGTTCGCTACAGGGACACTCTGGAGAAATATAATTCGTTTCTTGCTTCTGTTTGATTCTTAGGCAATTTACTAACAATGACTTAACGGGATTTACGGGTAATAAAGTCCTTCTTTTATCTCACTTCTTGTTCCCTCGTCTCAGTCAATGGGTTTTTTACGTCGTTTTTTACCTTGTGGTTTTCATAAGTTTAAGATTAAGAGAGATTTTAACATTGTGCTTTACGACATAAGATCCGTCAGTAACAATCCCAATCGTGAATTTTGAAGCTTTTACATGTCTTAAAAAGACAGTTGCTAAAGAGTGGCTAAATGGGACGTCATCACGCCAAGTCTGCCTTCAGCTTAGTAGTGGTGATGTGAAGTCATGTGACCATGGTGTAGTTTGTTTATAGCCTGATGTTAGCGTTTACCTCTGGTGATTGCATTCACTCTATAAAAATCATAAAAGTGGTGATCATTTGTGGAGATTATCTTGCTGAACACAACGTGTAAGTATCATAAACGTTTGTTTGCCACTTATTTTCTGCAATAATCCAAAAATCCAATGGAACAATTGGCTTTTTGTCATGGGAACCCAGTGCGATGCTAACTTCCTGGTTGTTCAAGAAAAAATCATCGACCCTGCAGCAATCTTTTTTGTTAATGTGTTGATGAAAACTCCAGGCAGCCAACCATTTATTGCAATAGCTGCATATATATTCACAGGATAATTGATTGACATTAGAGCACAGTTAGTGACAAAAGTAAATTGGTAGCGACTCGGGCTAATTTTAATATTTTAATATGTGACTGAAGATGAAATCTGATTGTGTACTGTCATAAGACCTGCATATTGCCACTATCGGTAACATCACCCACAAAAGCCAAACTTACTGCCTTTGTACAGTATTGGAGAGTTTTAAAATGAAGTTTTACACAATAGATTTGTGATAATTTAAAGTCAAGCAAAACACACTTAAGTCATCATTTTTGAATGAGCAGATCTGCAATTGTTTCACTCACACTGAAATTCCTTTTTATGCAGATTTTGGGTTGTAATGTTGTTCAAGGACAATAATGTGAATACAGTAACCTAATTAGACACAAGTTGAGGATGTATAATTGCACTATTGAGAAATTCAAAGGAGTAAATTCCCTTAGTTGTAAAATACTGTACAGTATAATATGGAGGAGAGCAAACATAACCCAGGGCTCAATATTGATTCTGAAATTCAGAAAATCTGTTTGATCTGTCAGAACATGCAAATAATGCAATGAAACAAACAGACAACACAATAAAAAGAAAACAAAGCTAAACAATAACACAGTAACTGACACTCATCCACCCACACAGCAGCACACATGCAGACACACAACATGCACACCCTCCGACTCAAGTTTCTCATTATGTCAGATTCTGAAAAAAGTGTCTTGTCAGTGTTTAGTTTCCATTTTCTTTGACTGTAAAAGCAGTTTAAAGCAGAATAAGAATCCGCCAGATAATTGTAATTGTGTTTCAGTGATATCAGCTGTCATACATCTGATATAATGAGTACAGAACACGTTGTGGTGTCATTTTCAGCAAGTCGTTGCTAAAAATGCCTCTAATTGTTTACCAAAGGAAACACTGTCAAATAGATTATTAGCACATATTTGCACATTTTTAATTACAAAATACAATTCACAAGGTTTCAAACCACAATACACACATTTAATTAGTTTTTCAACCATATCAGCTCAGTCAACATATCCTCATACGTTTCGTTTGATATCTTATGAAAACTTATTAGTTATAAATTTCAGCAAAATGACACAGTGTTTTTTAGCTTTAAAAACAAGTTAAATTTAAATTAAATTCTGAGTCTTCTTTTAAAAGGAAATGAGTCATACATGTAAGACGTATTCAACTGGTGACAAGGGATAGCAAGTAGACATTGGTTCGCGCTAAGGGATCATAGATATTTACTGTTTTAGGGCCCTGGGTCGGCTGTGAAACTCTAGCTGTGTCCCTGCATGTCCCTCATAAGCACTCGCCCTGCTTTTATTGTGGATGTAATTACTCTTCTCTCTACCGTTGTTCAGGGGCAGAACAGTGATCTGTGCCTACTCCATCGAAGATATTGACCAGGCTTTCTCCACATCCAAACTGAAGGGCTACAGCAGTACAATCACCGGCCCTCGCCCTGGGATGGTAAGAAAAAACGACAAGGTTTTTTGTCACACTAATCTCAGAAAAACAGCATTGAGATAAAAAATGTGCAATTGCATGAGTCAGCCTTTATTTCAGAGGCGAAAAGATTGAAGTGCTATTTTTGAAAGGCATGAGTTAATAAAAGAGAAGCAATTTTGAGCTCTTTGTCCAAGGGCGTTTTGTTTACTCCAGAGCCCAGCCTCTGAATCGATTACGTCATTTCTCCTCTCAGTGTGTCCGCAAAAACTCGACAGCGGGAGGTCACAACGACATCAAAAACCTCGGGGTGATCAGATACCACCCAGAAATTGAAGATGTGATCCGGCCTGTCGGTGTGGCTCCACTCGACCTGCCAACAGATGACCAAATCACACACACTGTGGCGGACATTGTCCTGGCGGTCAACGATGAGCACTACAGCGTCCTGTACCTCGGAACAGGTATGTGTGTGTGTGTGTGTGCATGCATATGTGTGTGTGTTAAAGCTTTAGGTGTTTATTATAGAGCAACAGCACCCTCTTTCAACTTGCCTCATTTCAACAATCTCTACTGCCATTAGAAAATAAAAGCAGCCCAAGCTGACCAGTCACAGTTCTTGTCATCTTCACGCAGCATCTGTAGCCACTGGAGTGTAGATACATTTGTGAGCCATGCACATCAGCTACAGTGTAGCCTACGGTGGCTACGTGCGTAGGCTTTATCGCTATACGTAACCTCTTAACGCTAGCGATGTCCAGATGAAGCTTTTTTACACCCGATCTCAATCAGAGTCATAGTAATATTTAGTTAGTAATATATCTGCCAATACCAAGTCCCAATCTAGAACTTCTATTTTCCTAGATAATACAGCTACACTGTAATCTTTTATGCCTCGTCGGTGTCTCGAGGGAATTCCTCTCTCCCTTTAAAAGTCTCCTCCAGTGTTTGTTGCTTTGGTGTAGCCGAATGACCTGTATTCCACTGAGTGTTTAATTTTCGTCGTCTAAAATAAATCACTCTTATTGGCTTTTTGCTCAGGGTGCTTTAAGTTGCACTTGCAGTGGCATCTTGAGTGTGGTTGTTGTCGGCTTTCCACCTCTGTCTTTCTGTGCTGTCCGCGGCGAAACCGCACACTATAGATGACAGCTAAAATGCTCTCACATTGAGCTGAAGTGTACATAAATTAGGTACATAACAGTCTCATACTGCGTTTTGCTGTCGCTTATGGTGTTTTGCCTGTTACACACCGAGCTCAGTGGAGTGGAGGAGAGATGGATAGCGTTGCCGTGCATGGAAGCTTTGTGAGCAAAAACACCTGTGTGACAGCTGATATAAAACGAAGGATAGGATCGGGCTCATTATAGCCCCATATGTACCGATCAGTTAAAAAATGCCTTGATCGGCCCTGATACAGATCTTTGAGATCGGCTCGCTAACGCAGAACTATAAATCAGCCTTCACTCACTCTAATCATTACCTGAATCACAACTCACAATGGAAGGGTCCATGTTAAAGATACATTAATGATTTTTCAATCATTAGAGGGCAGAAAAACTCCAAAACAAGCAGACAGACATATAGCCAGGATACATTATTGCTTTAAAAAGTATCTCCAGCTGATGTCTTAACAAACGATAGCCTAATAACACATCCAGGAGACACTCGGCAACATTATCATCCCACTGGAGTTGTGTTTGTCTTTTTTTGTCTTCTTTTAGCTCTGATTTGGTCTCCACCTAAAACAATGGTCATGAAATATGTACAAGAAAGTCTGCACACTGTAGCTCACTTTAAGTGGAATTTATTGACACTTCTTAGCTACTGACATAGTGAGGATGTACCTCAAACATGTATAGGAACAAGAATCTACACACATGAGCCCATGGATGTAAAACGAGGGAGGAACAACATCTATAACTGGAGTCAGTGTACACATAATTAGCATAATTCCCACAAAATCACTATATAACTTCACAGTATGCATATACAAACCATAGAAAATGGCCATGATATCATGTAGAAAAGACCACAATATCACGCACAGTGAATAGTCCAGTTCAACCCAGGCGAGGCATCCATATCACAATATTTATCACATAACATTGATCACAGGAAATATATACAAAGTCATATTACATAAAATCACTGGTCCCCAAGGTCTGTGTGAACAAAAAATTCTGTCTCTTTACATCCTCAGCAAGTCGCTTTGTCATTGTGCTCTCTGGTGCTGAGCAGGTCATGTACAGCTGGTTTATCAGAGCATTTTTGCTGAAAGCAGCTGCCGGCTGCTGCTGGAAATGGGACAGAAGTGGTGAAATGAAAAGATATGATTGCCAGAGTAAGGTTGTACAGCAGAACCTTTTTGTATATTTATTATCTCGTTCATGTCTCTGCACCTGCTTTGTTCCAGTTGGTTGGTTGGTTATTCTGGCAATAAGAGTGAATAGAGATGGGGGGAAATCCTGTTCTCAGCAACAATTAAAATACACTTCAGCTTTTGTTCTTATAAATCAGGGCAAGTGAGGGTAACACTTCATTTTACAGGTCCACAAATTTCATGGTAATTAGGTGATAAGTAGCAGGTAACCTGTTTTAAATGTCTTTGGAATTACTGCCAAAGCACCCCAATATGTACCCCTCAAAATGACTTTATTATAAGCATTATGTAATAATTATATGATAAAATAGCATATACTCATTGAAATAGGGCTCTTAGGCTTGAGAAGCGACTGTGCGCTGCTCTTCATCGGAGGTGCAAAACCAAAACTGATAGAAGACACTTCTGATGAGGCACAAATCTCACCATTGTGTGACTTATTGTCCACACAAATATAACCTGGTAGCTAATGTAATGATTAAGGGAGTTTTTTAAGAAATTTCAAAAAAGTTATTCGATAATATTTATCTATTTACCAGCAGGCATGGAAATCAATCCTATCAATTAACTTTGTAATGTATTAAATTAATTACCAGCTATGTATTACTGCTTATTGGGAAGTAATTAAATCAAATAATATTTATAATAGATATATAATAATAATAATAAAAGTCCAGAGTCAAGTCCCAAGTCAAGACAGCCAAACAAAGTAATTTTCGATAAGTTTTTAGGTAAATATTGAGGTAATTTGGCATTAATTCCAATAGTTTACTTGCTAATTATCACCTAATTACCTTGTGAAATTTGTGGACCTGTAAAATGTAGTGTTACCCAAGTGAGTCCTACAATCCAAGGTTCTACCAGTTCAGCAGCACAACACTGCGGGCAAGCAAGATAAAAAATGATTAAAAAAACATCACAGATATTTAATTAATGCAAAACAATAAAATGCACAGCTGAAAGATGTCCTTGAATTCTTACTTTAAGCAAAGAATAACAGAAAGTGTGGAAAATTGACACTAAGTCAAAATCAATTCTGTTCAAAATCTATTCAGACGATTGCTGGCCTTCACACGACTGTTTCTATTTGATCAAAGCAGCAATGCTGAGGCGCTGCTGTTGCCCATAGCAGTTACTCACAAAATTGCCTTGTGCCTCAGGGAGATTACTATGGCAACCATCACAAGTCATATGTTCATGCGTGCATGAATGTCTCACCACGCTGAAGTTCACCAAAAAGATGAGCAAGTGTCATCTTTCCGAGCACAATTTCTCCTGCAGTGGATATGTGCTTGTCATTCATCAGGCAGTTCTGGGTTGATTCTAATAATATCTCACAAAAAAACAACGTAGTGTGAAAAAAAGACAGGATGGCCTCTCGCTGTGGGCTTTACTAACTGTGTCAGTAATAGGAAGGAGAGGATGGAGAGCTATGAAGAGCCGAGGGTCTCTGTGGTGGCCTAAAAAGAAACTAGAGCAGTTTGAGTCGCACTGAGGCCGGAGGAACAGGTTGTACTGGAGATCTGCTGTTCCACACTTGCTCATTATTCTCTGTTTTTAATTGTTTTTAATTTTCAAGAACAGTGATGTGAAAGAACATGTGTTGTTGGCCATCATTCCTGAATATTTCTGCTTTTGTGATTTGGGAAAGGAAACGTCTTGGACTCCTCTGATCTTTTCTGAATTCCGGTTTGATCGTATTCCTTTTTTCTCCCGTTCAATATTGCATCACCTTCACGTCAGGGCACCAGCTATTAATATTCACAGGACTTGTAACAAGTCACGCTCATCAGTCTGCATAATTAATTCCAAACATGCCCCTTGTATCTCTACAAATGATGGAGAGAAGCTCCCTCCTTGACATAATCCAATCTTTAGTGAGTGGAGCACACAGACAGACAGCTCTTCCTGATGGATAGTTGCATTAGAGCAGTGTAAACCAATCAGAGGAGGAGAAGCGGCGAGCCAGGGTCCACCTCTGGGCCCCGTGACAGTGAAATCGAAGCACATGCATTTTGGGCAGCCCTGGGACATTACTCTTCCCTGGTGATGGAAATTCCAATAAATATCCTTCACAAAGACGAGCTCAGAGACACAAACCGCACCGTTCATCTTTGTGCAAGAGAAAGCAATGGCTGATATTAGTGTGGTAGCCTGGAGGGCAAATATAGAGTGTTCAAACGATAAATATCTACAAAGGGGGTGAAATCACCCTCAATGAGGCTCCCTCTGTTGAAGACCATTAAAGCCTGAATTCAGTTAATGTGTTTAGTGTGCTTTAAATGAACTGTGGTGCCATATTGCATCCACCCTTAAAAGCTGGGTGGATGTCTGCTTCCACACTGGTGTGTTTGTTTGTGGGGAGAACCCAAAGCAGACCAGCTGGTCACATGCATGAATCCAAAAGCTAAAACAAATATAATTACTTGATTTGTGTGCTGATGATAGCAGCCATTTTCTTCATCATGTCCATCCTCTTGATTCTATTTGCCCAAGCTCCTGTTGCTGCTCCGAGAGTTGGACCTAATTTTATTTTTCGGTGCTCATACTGCTCATACGTCTTTAATTTAAAGAGAACCTATCATGTTCATTTTCAGGTTCATACTTGTATTTTGGTCTTACTACTAGAACATGTTTACATACTTTAATGTTCAAAAACACTTTACTTTTCTCATAATCAGCTGTGCTGCAGCACCTCTTTTCACCCTTTGTCTCAGCTCCTGCAAGCCCTCTCGGTTAAGCCCAGCCTGCTCTGATTGGTCACCTGGCCCACTGTTGTGATTGGTCAATTGAACCAAACTCTTTGGACTCCACTTCAGCTCTGCTCTAACTGGCTTTGTTTGAGGGCGTGCCAAACTAGCTGCTAGGCAAAATGTGTTACTTGGTGACATCACCACGTCACAGAAGAAAAAGGTGGGACTTCAAGCAAGGCGTTTCAGGCAGTTCAGGAGCAGTGGTTCTGTGAGGGAGAGTAACTCCCTTTGGTGTGGACTTTGGGCTTTGGTACTTTGCAGAGCTTGTACATGCACAAACAACTATATAACACACTAAAGGAGAGGGAAAAAGCACAAAAGCATAATAGGTCCTCTTTAGAAAGATCACAAAGTTGAAACTGCAAAGCAAGAGACAAATCAATTGTGAGATTAACATAGATAGATAATCCTTTGTTTAAACAGGTAGTCTCATTGAGATCAATAACTCCTCTTCAAGAGAGACCTGTGCGTAAGTGCAAACATGCACAGTATAAAAGACACCGAAATTACAAAGAACACTCTTTTGTGCATCTCTGTGTTTTTGTGCATGTTTTTTCTCTAAATTTAATTTAGTAATTATTTTCACTACGTATTCAGCTGATCACAGCAAACACTCTTCAGCCATTCAACACTTACAGTAAGCTCAAGTAGAATGACTAGACTGTGGGTGCCATGCTCAAGGGCACCTTGATGTCGGCTGTTATAAAAGTAGAGAACATTACTCATCTAATTTCCCCACGCATCTTGTGTATTCCAGTCGCAGTCGTCTGGCGAAGTGATGAGGATATTTGGAGGCTAGAGGAATTCACTTTAAAATGTTGACCTAGAACAAACTGACAGGGCGGTGCCATGCAGAGTCCTAATTAGCTAAATAGCTACCGTATACTCTGTGTTTTAAACCTTTTCTAACTAGTCTCGAGGGACTCCCACTGGAAGATGAAGGCTGACAGAACGCTGCAGGATTTGACATAGTTAATTCTTCTGTCTCTTGATCATCAGACAGCAGATAATTCAGCAGAATTATGCATGTAATAACCAGCTACTCCAATATATGTCAGCTTGAAAACACGACAGACAATGAGATTCACCGTGAGCATTTTGCAAAACTACTTTCACATAACAGACTTAACGTGGTGCAGTGGTTTAGTTCATTTGAAGCCAACCTGACATAAAGTTGTAGTTCTTTGATTATTGAAATGATTATGACCTGATTTCGATT
This sequence comes from Sebastiscus albofasciatus, assembly GCA_916701655.1. NCBI lineage: Eukaryota > Metazoa > Chordata > Actinopteri > Perciformes > Sebastidae > Sebastiscus > Sebastiscus albofasciatus. Next base: position 58,466 of record CAKAOI010045697.1, read on the forward strand.
GACAACACTCAAGAGGAACTCTGATATGTCATTGCATCTTGGTTGTGGTGATATGTCTTTTCTCTGATACATCCTGGGATGGGGTTTGATGTCCCAGTTAATGGTTGGTATTTTAAGTCTTTTCCTGTGGGTGTTCTCAGTTTCATTGGAGTCCCTTTCGGTCAGAAGTGTCTTTAATCACGGTTGATATTTGCAGCCATAGATTCAGCTGGAAGAGACAGCACTGTGTTTAACATTGAAGTCAAGTCAGGGGCAGTTCAAGACCTGGTCCAAAGGCAGTTTAGACGTATCCAAGGCTGATACAAATTGATTCCTTTTTATAGTAACTGTTTGGTCACTAGGAGAGATACGAGTAACTCTATCACCAGAGAGAACACTGACACTGGACAATTCAATGAAACCCTGGAAAATGTTCAATGACATTCTTTTTTTACGTCCAATGCCTACATTTTGTATAGAATTGCTATTTACAATATCTGCACATCACAACGACGGCAAGGTGAGGGAAAGATCGTTGTTATGGCAACAGTATGGTGAAGGTTACAGTTAAAGAAGCTAAAGTGGGATGTGCAATACATCAAGCCCCTCAGGAAGAGTGACGGGCTTTGAAGCCAATTTTCGTTACAACTTCCGGGTCCGTCATGTGATGCCACTCGGCCCAAAAATACTTTTTGGGCTTACATTGGGAAAGAGATATCTGTAAATCAGCGGCAACGTTTTTTTTTGCCTTAATAGCCTTAATTTAATTAGGTACTAAAAGTTGTAAAATGCACTTATAGCCAAATCCAGAGGTATTTTCATGCTGCCAGTCATGTGAATGAGCCCCAGTCTGAGCTGGGAGGCGGGGTTAAAGCTTGCTCTATAAAGAGGCAAAGTCCCTCCCCTTCCAGTGGACCCCATGGGACCTTTTTCCCAAATAAATTATGAACGGTAGTCATAAGCGAGAGACAAATATTTTCTGATCCCATTAAAATTGCACCATGAATCTCACATATGATTGTCAATTTAAAAGATCATTTTGCAAGTCAAGAAAGTCTCAGTTTGTCGTAGTATCATTTAGTTTTGTGTGAAACCGCTCAGTAAACTACATCTCTCGTCTCGCACAATATGTGTCACCAACACTAGCTAGCTAGCTAACTTAGCTATGTTCCACACACAAATGAAACGTTATCTTACCTGATGTGTTTTATCCAACGACTCCTGGTCTTTTTATCAGCCGGTAAAAGAAAGAAAGAGCAAAACATGTTGCTGGTGTTAGTACATCCGAAACGAACAGTACAAAACACATAGGCATCGTAGCTTCAGCGAGAGAAAGACTCACTTACGCAACTTTTGGGTATGTAGTCTTTCTAATTATGTATTTTCACAGTCTTATAACTCAACAGTTTTACAACAAACTGCGACTTTCTTGCAAAATTATGTTTTAAATTGATACACATCATATGTGAGATTCATGGCACAATTCAAACAGGATCAAAAAAATATTTTTTTCCGAAATATGGTCCCATGGTGGTCCACTGGAAGGGGCGGGACTTCAGCTCTCTATGGACCCCATGCATGCGGAAGATCGGTAGTAAAGCCGGAAAATTGTATCACTCGGCAATTGAGCCATTTCAGCTTCATGCGCCACTGAGCAAGAGCTCGCCACAACATTGTATCCAGTTTTCCTCATACTTCCATGGAATACGTCCATCCACCACACCAAAGTCTTCACCCTTACGTTCCTCTTTGCTGCATTAATGACACACTACATCATACGTTCAACGTTGGGCTTAAAATCTGCACTGCAGATCCGTCCAACATGAACCTCATTCCTAGGATAGTAGGCTGTACAGAGAAAGGTGGACCCATGAGTAAAGGATTGCAAAAATGCTAATCAAACCATCTAAATGGTTAAACCAAAACCATTTGCATCAAAATCTTTCACTACTGCCTATTCGTGTCACCTCAGGTCTTACTAGTGAGATAATACTAACAATTAGTTGATAGTCAAACAAAAACATCATGGAAAGGCAAATAAAACTAATAATTGCATTGCATGTCTGATGCCTCATTCGGTGGTGTTTGGCTTGTGGAAGAAGAAAAAGAAAATTCACCTAAATGGGTGAAATCGCTGATTTGCTGCAAGTCTGTCGGCACTGCTGACAAGTGCCAGCTGGAGCCAACAGTGCTGCACACAATGCGAAATCTACACTCAGCCTCTGAATTTCAATGTGTGTGTGTTGTGTCAGGACCCTAAAGAGCAGCAAAGGAGGTATAACAGGCTGTAGACCTCACTTAGTCTCTGAGGCTAGCGCCTGTTAAAAACGGAACAAAGGAGCAGGCAAAGATTTCTTTTCCTTCAGTAACTCAGTGACAGATTGACCACCAGAAGAAGTCAAGCTGCTTGGACTTTTTCAGACATGGAGGCGATACAACAGAAAGATCCCCTCAGGGATGGGAGAAATGTCAGAGCCATACACTTGTTTCAAGTTGACTTTATGTTTGAGATCAGAAGCCATTTTCTTTTCACACATTGTGACATTCGAGGTGGCAGTAGCTTCAAGGCTAGAGAGGCTGATCAAAGGTGGAGCCCGGCTGGGAAAAATATGAGTTTGGGAAGTGAGTGACTGTAATTCAGTGTTATGTGTAGAGGTTGCACCTTGGAGAGAAGGGAAACAGACCTTGTTAACAAAAGGTGAGTTTGAATCATAAGGCCAGCTGGAAAGATGAATATATAGCTTAATAAGTGTGTGCAACTGTATAAATGTAAAAAGGTACAAGGGAAGGTGTTTACTGTAAAATAATATGTGCGCTCAGCAAACTCTCCCTGGATAAATAAAGCCAAAAAACTGATTCTCTCAGCAGATGCTGCATGAGTTCAGCATTGTCACCCCTTTCCCCTCAAAATGTCTTGTTGCTATCTTTGTACTGATACACTGTTTTGATAAAAAGAGCTGAAAATAGCTGAAGACAGGATTAAAGAGTTATATGAGAATAAACTGGATAAAATGAGGAATGGTATCTTTGACTACAGAGAGAAAAAAAAAACACATTTGAAGTTTATGAAAAAGAGACGAGACAGTTTCAGGACAAAAGAAGTCTAAGTGACAGCAAGAACCTGCCTGTCTAATTACAAATGTGAAAGTGCCTCATGCAGGGAGCACGCAGGAAATGAAGATGTAAGATAAAGAGGCATCACTGTAATCACATTTTCACAGCGGGGAGGTAAAATATTCTTAGACGTGACAAAAGACTACAGAAGTTAGAACGTCTTTCTGCAGGGAGCCTTTAAATCTGTCAAGCCATTATTTAGAGAGGGAGGAGGCAATGAGTTAGGGAATGCAAATAGTAAGGGTTGAAGAACATTTTCATTGGCTTTCAGTCCAATGAAATATCCCCACACTCAGCACCAGAAAGGTACTAAGCAATAAAGAAAATATTGAGCAGAGCACAAGACTGTGAATAGCCTGCGAGAGTGATGCTGCACTTAGCTGTCTGGTAGTGTATTAGCCTATTGCACAAAACAGAGTGATGGCTCAGAGCTATACTAATGATTCCTCCATTTTCCAAAAAACTCAAGCTGCATGCAAGACAGCAGTATTATCCAACAGTGTAATGTAATGCTACAGAGTAGCAAAATCCAGCAGGCCTGTGAGTCTGCTCGAACGATTTGTTCAGAAAACAGGAGACCCCAGACTTCATTTGATAGTTGGAGCAAATATTCACACAGAAGTGGTGCCTTATGTTCATTTGTGCAAACACAAGCACAAGTTTCCGAAAGCAGAATAATAAACTATGTTATTGCTTCAGCCAGTAACCATCGGCTATCGGTCTGACGACAGATAAGCCTCTAGAGTCAAGGGGCTATATTTCTGGGGTTTCGGTGTGCCGATATCCGGGCCAAGACTTCCTTTTCCATGTGCTGCAATGCTGCAATCCAAAAAACACAAGTCTTTCATCCACGAGACCACTGTTCATGTCCCGTGCGTTACGTTTTACTTTTACTTCAGTCAGTTGTTCGTTGGTGTCCCATGTTCACAACGTCAAGTCACATTTTCGCCCAGTCTCACAGTATTTGACCCGCCTGTCCACCGAAAGAAAGCGTATCAGTGTCACGTTTTGTGTCGCCGAGACGTGAATATTACATGAAGGTGCAGTGTTTTCTAGCGACAGTAGACAGTAGATAGTAGATAGTAGACAGTAAACACATGATAGTGGTTGTCACGTGTTGTGTTGTGACGGAAGTCTAACTTCAGAGCTAGTTATGTAGTATATAAAGTGAGAAGGACCACTTATGGTGGGCCAGTGTTGAGGTAGATGGGTCCAACAAACACAGGACTATCAACCGGGCAAGTTACGTTTGTCATGTGTTTTCCGTACTGACATCACATTGTTTCTCTATGTGTTTTACTTAGTTTACATACTTGTTTTAAGCCCAACCATGACCTTTTCCCTTAACCTAACTAAGTGGTTTTATTGCCTAATCATAAATGAATGGCTTTGATGCCTCCTGCTGGTACTGCATATTAATACGGGCGTAGAATATTCATGTCTCTGCGAGAAAAAACATGACACTGACATGCTGTCCTCTGGTGGACAGGCGGGTCTGTTACATGCTTTGCCATGATATTGGGTTGGTAAAAACATAGTAGTTTTAAGCCCAACCATGTTGTTTTATCCAAAACCTAACTAAGTTTTTTGTTGCCTAATCCTAAATAAGTTATTTTGTTATGTTTACTGCGAGTGCAAAGTGATGCTGATGATGAGAAAGTGTTGGATTACCTGCATTAAACCAAAGCCTGCTCGAACGTGATTGGTCAATACTACTGGGGCTACAAACGGAAACCAGAACGCTTCCGATACCTAAATCTTGTCCCGTTGCCTATACAGCATATGAATGCAGATTTTTGATTAGATTAAGACTTGATGAAATCAACAGACTTGCTCCTTTTTCCCTTGTATTAGGCGCAGAAACAGAAGAGTAGGCACAGGTGATTGCATGAATATTCAAATTAGCTAAGATAAAAGGGCACTGCAGTTTGGTAACTAATTTTGTTGTTCATGCTAATAGAGCTGTGAATTTGTAAGAGGCTCAGAGCTGCGTTCATAAGTATTATTCAAACAACTTCTAATAATCATTAGCATGATATAAGAAATACATGAAAATCAAATGTGTGTATTCATGGGCTGCTGTCCCTCTGCAATGATTTGTGTGCCTATCCGAAATTACCGAGTATCCATCCTCCCTCTATCAGCAGGGAAGAACCTACTGCCCTCGCTGATCACATACCTTTGTGAAGCAGGTGTCTCCTTTATGTCAGCCACAAAAACTGAATAGAATTGATGCAGGAGACATGCTCTCACAGCAAATTATCCACACAATGTCCAATTAGTGAGAAATCTTGTTTATATTCATAAACTGGCTCAGGGAATGTGACAAGGAGTGAGTCAATGCAAGAGATTAACTTAAAACAAACATAGGTCCTCAAATCAACCATGAGGTGTGTAGATTAGCAATGAAAGCATGAAAGCAGAGCATGGATGTGTGGTTAATGTGCTATAGAGTTGTTGACGGTGCAAACCAAAAGAAAGCAACGCGGGGTGGATGTTAGTTGAAGGAAGGGAGAGACAGAGTGAACATATAATGCCCCATGGGGCAGCTTTTATACAGTGTTAGAGGCCAGGTGAGCTTAATCAGCTGACGAGCCTCCCAGTGTCTCCTGTCCACAGAGTTGTGTGTGCTTGTACAGTTTTTTATGTCTGCATAAATTTTAGTGTGGTCACTTTATTGAAGGTGTTTTATTGTAACAATTTCGGACAAATCTGTTGTGTTTCTCTGCAAAACTTTGAATGAAAAATTATGTAAATTTACTGTTTTTGCTGCCAGTCATTTGTCTGTTGTTTTTACCCTTTTTTTTCCGCTGGAATACTACCTGGCCCCGAGGTCCGCTGGGTGGTAATTTGATTAAACATTAATCAATTTAGAATTGAGCAACATGTAAGCATGGAACTGTGATAATGAGGGTCTTGAGGCTAGATTTTGACACGGCCTCAGTAAAGCGTGACTCACCTTAAGGCTTTCATCATGTCAGTTGATATGCTCTAGTGGTGCATACTGTATTCTGACACATATTTTTATTAAACTAGCACAGGCTTGACATGGTCTGAAGCTTTCGAGGCCCCTGGAGCTCTGGGGCCCCAGGTTAGCTGCTCGCTTGGCCAGGTTTGCAATCCAGACTTCATATCTCAACCTGTTCTCACTTCCATGCTACAGATTGTACAGCGCCCATTGGCATCTGCCCATGGAGGCACCCTTTAGCAACAGTATGTGACAAACCGGGCTTTCAACTAACTCCAATGTTAACCCACCCGTGCGTTTCAAGAGACTTAGTATTAATAGCGTGAGAGTTCATTTAGGGAAAGTGGGAGGGTTCAAACAAACACAAGACTTTCACCCAGGAGACCGCTGTTCGTGTCCCGTGTGAAACTAAACATTATTGTTAATATTGTCTATCACGTGAGTCATTAGTCAGTGAAATTAACTTCCTAACCCTAACTAAATGGCTGTGTTTCCTAAATCTAAATTCCTGTGAAAACTGTTCATTTAGAGAACGGTTTAAGTTTATTTTGAAAGGTCACTATGATTAGCGTATATTGACAAGCCGTCCCTGATCCATCCAAAAGTGTGAGAAATCACTTTTTCCATCAGTTTGTTATGTCAAATCACTCATCTACTGCTGTGATGGAAAACATCACAGCCGAAGGCCAGACTAAAAGTTTTTGGACATTGAATGCTCCATTGTTCCAGTCCGGAAAGAAGTTCTTTGATTGATCCAAAATTTACCCAGAGGTCGACAGAGCTCAACCTCTTAACCTCGCCTTGCCATGAGCAGCCTGAGTAACAGACTTCTTCTATTGTATTACTGTACTCAGTACTGTTTTATGGTTTTGGCTCAATCCAAGGTTGAGGTTAAATAAGTACTGTTACACTATTTCTCTTTCCAGCGCAGCTCCGCCTTCACAAATGCATGTTCAAAAAATCTCTAAAACTCTAGTCTGCCATTTTGCCTTTGGCCCTCCAGCCTACTGCACTGTAAGAATGGAAGCTGTCCAAGTCAAATCCATGTATTTATAAAATACTTTGGACAGCACAACAAGGGCTGCAACTAAGGAAAAAAAAGAGAACCACACAATGCACAAAATTCTACATGACACCGGGGATGTCTTTATCTATATCTGTACACTCGCAGATGAGTTCAGAAGACTACAGACCTGCGATCCATCCCTCCACTCCATTAACAATGTCTTTCTCTTTCTTTATTTCCACAGACCAAGGCAAAGTTCTCAAAGTTCTTCACACCAGTGAGGGAGTCTTCATCATATCTCAGTACTCTCTGTTTCACAACGAGGGCCCCGTTCTAAACATGGCCATCGACTCCCAAAAGGTACGACGAATAATGGTACACTGTGTGATAGGGGGTGATTTCAGTTGTTTCCCCATAATTTAAATGAAATGTGATTTATAATGTTTAGCGTTTATTCAGATTGTATTGCTCTCATTAACAATAAACTTGTCAGATAGTTGCTACAGCGCCAACATAATCTACTCTGCTTAATTTGAATTTAAACTAAATTAAGTGGATTATTTAAATATTTCATTTGACATTTCTTGCTGAGTAAAAAGTTTCTCATGATAAATAACTGCCTATTTTTTTATTGGGTGAGGTTATTTAATCTTCCATGTGGGATTATACTAGCCTCTAGAAAATATGAAATGTCTTCCAAGCTTGTCATATGTATAGAAATTCCTCGTTTTGGGTTTTACTGTCATAAAAGTGGCCGAGTTAGCAGTTTTGAATAATACACTGCACAACACTGGCTGATTTATTCCAGTAATACTGGTGTCTATTTCATCTTTTCCTCCATCTTTTCTTCCTTAGGGACACCTGTATGTCGGTACAGCGATGGAGGTCCAGCGACTGCCGCTGGCTGACTGCAGTCGCTATGGCGACACATGCAGGGAGTGCATCCTTTCCCGGGATCCGTACTGCGGCTGGGACAGAGCCAGGAGGAAGTGCATCCCCATCCCGCCTGGATACAACGTCACCACTGGGTATGATAAGATATGATGTCAGTGCTGCAGAGCTATTGTCCCTCAGTCTCTCTCAGAATCAGATATAAAGCAGAAGCCTGCAATTAAAGAAATACCACCTCATGTTCTGACTGACAATCGTCGGCCGTGAGGTGATGAAACTTGCTTTAACTATCGAGAAACTGCAGTTCAAAGAAAAAAATGCATGCTGAACTAACACTGTTTCACTTGGTTAGTAAATCGCTTTGGATTTAATAGACCTTGTGCAGTTCCAATTTTAAGATACAATATAAAAAATAATCATGTGGTGTAGTAAGCCTCTGACTCCCTTCCCCCCCGACAATGTTGAATGATTTGTCTCTGCATGTTTTAATTTGCGAGCAACGGTAGGTTGATGTGGAGGCTCATAAGCCATTTGTGAAACTATTTAATACTGCTAATTTGTCCCCTCTATTATTTTCCAACAGGACGCTCGTTCAGAATCTGGACCATTCAAACTCTTCGGTTTGTGAGGAAGCTGCTGGTGAGCCCTTATCTGCTCTCTCCCACTCTCTCTGTGTATCTTAATTAAACCAAAATAGGAACCTTTCTGAGCAGCTTCACTAAAAAGATGATTATCATATAATTGAGTCCAAAAACCCGCAGGGAGAGATTTTTTGTCTTGCCCTGTTTTAAACCTCAAAACCCAGATATAACCTCAACTAATCATGACAATTACTCCCCCCTGTAGGGACACCTATCTCCTTAAATGATCTGATTCTAACATTGCATTTGTTTCCAGTTGATTCAGTGATGCCACATGTCCTGCCTGTGGATTCAGTGACACATTCAGATCTATTTCCCCAGAAAATAAGACTTAATGATGATGAGAAGCAATGTGTTTTTAATCTTTAACTGATATCTTGGAGCAAAGGAATCATAAAAAGCTCCACAAAGTTTCACACAATATGCTTTATCATCTTTACTCACTTAATATTTAGTTTTTACTGAATAACACAAATGACAAAAGTAATCAACATTTGCATATTAGAGGATTAATTTTGCCATAAAAAAAAAAAAATTAATTTCTTTGTGCCTACAGCTCTGAAGCAGCGTCGCACTTCTCCCAGAGAAGTATTCGTGCAGTCCAACACCTCCATCTTTCTCCCTTGCCCTGTGCGCTCCTTCCACGCCACCTACCGCTGGGAGAAAGACAACTGTGGCAAGAACTATCCCTGCCTGTTCTCCGGGGACTTCTGCGTCCTGGGTCCGGCTGTTGACACGCCCCTGAGGGACGGCGTCTTCCGCTGCATGGCCACCGAGGATGGATTCAAGGTGGAGGTTATCTCCTTCAGGCTGGTGAACGACGGCAGGCTCCTGGCCGCCTCCCTGGCCTCCACCTTGGGGCCGTCGCTCCTGCTCGCCATGGCTACCCTGTGGCTCCATTAACTGCAGCTACCGCTAATGCTAACCCCTCATCCTTACTGGCTCCCAATGACAGGAAAGACAAGGAGCCTCTGTTAGGAGGTTAGGTTCGCAGAGCATTGTAGTATGGTTGGGTTGGATGGTGAAAATTCACCTTTTTCCATATCGATTTTTAGAGAAAGAGTCCCAAAAATGTGAATGAAGGATTCAATTCTTTATTTTTTTGCGTAAAGTAACATATCTGCAGCTGTCTTAATAAGATCAGAACTTCATTCTAAAGTGACTTGGAGTTACTGTCCATGAATTGACACGTCTTGTGAGTTTGATCGACCATAATTAGGTGCTTTGCGAACCTTTCCTCTCTGACTTAAAACATATCGTATGAGTTGGGCAAAAAACACCAATACCAGGCCAATTCTTTTTACCATTTCTCTACTTATTTTCAAATTGACTTGACTGTGCTTCTTTGTGAATATATAAACCTTTAATACCGCTCTTACATCTAATCATTCATCTTGTTAAACCTCATTGGTATAGCTCATTAGTACTTAGAAAAATGTCTGGTATTGAGATTTAAAAAGCCTTAACACTTCTGGGACATAAACTCCTAAGCACAATTTTGCAGTTGAGGCAGAATACTGCAGCCTCGGTCGGACTTTGGCGCTATAATTAGTGCAGCTGAGTCCAACAACATCGCTGGGAGGAAGTGTCAGCTTTTTGACAGGAAGTAGGTGAATGGGCAAGAGCTCATTCTCGAACATCACTGTGTCTCAGCACCTCCTCCTCAGACAAGGCAGTTTCTTGCATCTTTTTATCAGATGGTATCAGACATCGTTATTACGCCTTGTTCACAGCTTTGACCGTTGTTTTTTTTGTTATCTTTTTACACGCCATCGTTTTTCCTCCTCTTTCCCAGAGCATCAGAAACAAAACACTCGTTCTTAACAGGATGTGAAAACCACAACATTGCCTACAGCTCCTTTGAAAAAAAAGTAGCTTAATATTAGCACTACGGAGCGAAGAGTCTTAAACATGAAACCATTAAATAATTAAACAAAACTGTCAATCAACATGAAAGTTTCAAATCTAGATATTTTCTGTTTGGTCATTTATTGTGGAGAGGCGATGGTTGCAAGTTTTGTGAAACACCAGTTGACGTTTTTGCTAATTCTGAGTCCCGAGCGTCCATCAATTTTTAGGAAACCGAGCGGAGAGAGACATAGAGGATACCAATCTGCTGCAAATTACATCCAATTTGTGTCAACCCGACAATGCGTAAAGATGTGAACAAGGTGTTGCGCTATAGCAATTTCAATAAACACACACTTACATTATCATGAGGGCAGATGAAGCTAAATGGAACTGCATATTAGGCTTGCATTTTATAGTTTGCTTGGAGAAAAAAAAAAAAAAAGGCTTGTACTTATATTCGTGAAGTGTGTTCTGTATTTTATTGCTCTGCAGATGCTGATTTCTACCGTCGCTGCCTACGTATGTGACACTTTGTCTTGATTGTTTGGGTTTTTATGCCATAGTTAGAACGTGATATGTAACCATTGACTGCTTTGCCTCTTTCCCCAGGTACATCAGTGCTAATAGACAAGAAAATGGTTATTTTTTGTTAAACTCGTATCTCTATGCTGTGAAACGAAAAGGCTCGACAGATTCCAACAAGATGCTTCACTGATGTGCAGCAGCAACCACAACCGGCGACGAGAGCGGTGGCTTTAACACCGCGCTACATCTGCAGCATCATCCTTTTAATAACGCAAACTTTACTGAGACCAAGAAGGCAGACTGTAGCTGAATGTAAAAAGAAATAAGAGTTGTGAATGTAGCTGGAGTTCAACAGCACTGAAATGCCAAAAAACTAAAGCCAAACCTTCTGAATACTGATCAGCTGACTGAAGAAGCAGGCTTGTGCGGTGATGAATTATGCAGCGGATTAGCATGTTCTCTAGAGCTTTGAGAATTATCATTCAGTAGTGTTACATAAATCTGGCCCTGCCGAGCCTTCCACAGTGGCAGAGATGTCATTAATAGCCAATTAGACAATAGAGCCGGCTCGTCATGCACCATATTAAAGAATTTATTTTACAACCGTCAGGGATACGAGCGGCGAGCATGTTCTCAGCTGTGAAAATCTCGAGTGAGTGTTGTGTTTCTCGCTCAGCTTGGTTGTGTGTTGCTGCTCAGGGGATCTGCTTGCTTTCTGCATTGCACTGACGCGGGCTACTGACTGTGCCAAGAAAAGAAAAAAGATGAAAAATACAAAGATATGTTGAGCCACTTCACCCTCCCAGCACTTCTTCTTATCTTCATTTGCAAAAATCCCTTGCTCTTTACCTGCCGTAATATTTTCTCCTAGCGCGTGTATAACATCGGTCTTCCCCACAACCAGTCTCACAAACACAAACCTACTGCAGGTCTGCATATTAATCGTCTTTGTGTGTCTGTGTGTGTTAACACCAGCTACCGGCCGAGTGCTGGTAAACATTTAGTAGGCTGCTAGCGATGCTGTCCGAGACCTTGGGCGGGAAACTAACTCCACATACACAGACGTGCTCCTGTATAACCTCCTTTATACTGTTACTATAACTGCTGTGTATGTGTCATTGTGATTTGACTCAGAAAGCTGTTATCACAAGCCATTATGAGAGGAGAGGTCTATGCTATCCAAATCTAACTCAAACAACCTGGTATTATAAGCTTCTTCACTGTGTCCCAAGTCCATACTGTATATCTGTGTGTCTTCAACAGAAAAACAACAGCATTTGTTCAAACGCGCATGTTTTCCTAATAAGGGACCTCTTGCGGTCAAAGGTGGAAGTAGCATGACATTAGTACTGCTGCAAAATCTATAAGATAACAGGGCGCAGTGGGTGGTTGGTGGATGGCGTACAAAGCATGTGACTCCTAGATGGGAGACCATGCTTCACATCTCATCTCCTACCATCAGTGTGGGTTTATTCAAACTATGGCTTTCCTTAAAGGAATACTTCACCCAAAAAATGACCATTTGTTTATAAATTTTTCACCCCATGTTACCTCCCAAACACATGAATCTTCACTAAAACCTTCCGATTCAAAACAATCTGGACTGGTAGCGCGCCTGCACAAGCGTGAGGCTGTTTATGCGGAAGTATTTGAAATAGTAAGGTTTTGAATTGTGTTAGTAAACGGATGATTTATTTTTCAAGAATTCAAGGCAACATGGTGTGAGAAATTGATATAGAAAAAGTATTTTTTTTGAGTGAAGTATTCCTTTCACCTTAACCAAGTACTGTTAGTTGGCTAAACATAAGTGACAGTATTAATTTGGCAGATTTACAAGAGAGCATGTCTATGTCCTAATTCGTCACATTTGGCCGCTTTGTCACGCCCCTTGGCGTCACTTTAGGTTTAGGCAACAAAACCACTTAATTAGGTTTAGGAAAAAAACAACATAGTTGAGCTTAAAACTACAACGTTTGTACAGTGAAAATGAAACTCTGAGACACGAACATCTAATTGTAACGTGGAAGTGAAACTTTACTCACGGGACATGAGCAGCGGTCTCCTGGATGAAAGAATGTTTGTTGGATCCATCCACCAACCAGCGCCCACCCGCCTTTAGTCTTTTCGCTCTTTAAACTACGCCACCGCATCAATTTTTCTGAGCGTTTACTGTTGCCGCATATGGGTTTACGTTGTAGTTAATGGAAAGCTCGGTGTGTTTCATACTGGCGCTAAAGGGTGCCTTATGCGGCGGTGCCGATGGTCGTGACAAAGCGTCAGTATTCGACACTCTGGGAATGAGAACAGGCTGCAATGTTATAGTGTGGTTTTGGGACACAGGGTTTGTTTTTACCCCAGGAGAGATGTTGAGATGACCTTGTGTCACACAGTGTTTGAACATGGTCAGATAGATGATGCTGTGCAGAGCTGATTGTATTCCCCCTCTTCATGAGGAGCAGCACTGCTCCTCAGGCAGGTGGAATCATGCTTTCATCATTCAGCATTTTGCCAAGGCATCATGCACAGCTCCTCAAGGCTTTGCTTTAATATCAACACATTTCAAGCTAATGCGTGGAATTAGGATTTATAGCATTTACCAACTCCTCAAATATCCTCTATGTTCAAGTCCTTGCTTTGATATGGATATTCACACGGCCGCTTTATCGAAATTCAGTTATCACTCACTTACATCCGTCATCGTCAGTCAGTCCGATAGAGGCTAATCTCCTTCAAAGCAAGCTCTTGATTTGCCTTCAGGAAACCAATTTAATGGATCACGCTATCTGCTGTAAGCAAATCGACGTCGAGTGAAGCGGGTCGCTGTTTTGTTTGCTCTGGGGTTTTTGAGTGTCAAGTACTGTACATGATGTGTGCCCACGATTCTGTGTCTTGATATATCTAATTTTAAAAGTAACATGCCAAACTCTATTATTAAAAAAATAGATTTATATTGGTGACATGCCAGTCTAATGCCATCTCATTACATGTATTTTTAAAAAAAACAGATATCTATAGTGCAATAGATATTCATGTAACAAACCCATATTGACATGTGTTTCCCTGAACATGTGCGGTGAAAATTAATAAAATATAAGTATAAAGAAATGATCTGCTGTGTTTATTTGAAAGAACTATGAAATTGAATCCCTTAATTTACCTTAAATTCCATTAATTTACCTTTACATTCCATTAATTTACCCATTAATAAAGATGTAATTAAGGTATTTAATGGGATTTTCGAGTTAAAAGGAACCTTTGATGTTATTTATTCAGTTTTAAAGGGATTTTCCTCCTTGCAGAAAACACTTTCAAGAACAATTAATATATTGCAATCCACACTTTAATTCATACCATACTTTACCGGGGGTAATTAGATACTTGAATACTGAACAAGAATCCGTTAAAATATCATGAAAACATTTTAAATTTGAACCAAAACCCCAAAACCTCAAATTGATAATTAATAGATTTGTCAAATATTTCAAATTAAAGTGTAAATTAAAATATATTTAACTGATTAATTAAGAGCTTATGAAATCAAAATGCTCCTAAGGAGTTCTGTTTCCACCTTTTCGGATCTAAGTTGTTTACATGATAAGGAGGTGGATGTAGACTTTCACATAAACCAAATATTGTGGAAATATGCACACACCAGATCACAAAATGGTTGACACTAAGTCTGAGGTGCTTGTCAAGAGAAGCAGGTTGCATCATCACCATCTGCTGGCCAACATTTGTTGTATTGACAAGAATATATATATAAGGATAAACAGCCTATTCAGCATTTAAAATCCACTAACACAAGTCATAAATTCAGTCTCTACTAGTTATTCCTTAAACCTTAAGATGATTCCAGTTGACAGGACTTGAAAAGGAAAACCAACACTCTCAGATTGATGAATGTTTTAGAGCTGAAATAGCCATTTATGTCCGTCTGAGTATTTAGTGAGACTATCTAGAACTCAATGCACCAAAAGTCCAAAGTATTTAGGGACCTAATAACATGCATGCTAGTTAACTTTGTCAAGGAGGATGCATTTTCACACTAGTGTACGTTCTCCCAAAACAATTCAGCACCAATTTTGAAAGGCTTCCGTAATGATATACTCACTTCTTTGTGGATTTTACTTTTGTTTTCATAACGCAAGTTGACCTAAATGGTGTCCACTCCGAGGCTGCACCGGCTTTTAAAATATTTTTTTAAATAAATAGATAAAGGACGTAGGAGTGATCATAAGTGCAGGTAGGTATACAAACAGTAAATGAAAACAGGCTGCTTAGCAGGAAACACAACAACCTCTGGATGTGTGGTGACAGAACAAGGGTAAAATTCTAAGATTCCTGATATGGGTATTTTTGAAAGAAGATCACGTAAATCATCTTTATACAGCAGCAAGACCAGAAAACAGTGATCTAAGATTGAATATTTAAGAAATAAACTGATAATGACCTTGATAGGATGGTGAGAGAAGAATGCTGAACACATTGAATACAACTTTATTTTCCAAGGGTGGGCTTGTGACCGTTGTTGTAATATTGATATAACGTTGATTTCTCAACATTGACATTTCAAGCAGCTGTTGCACAAGTCAATCAATTCCTGAGCTTTCTCAATAACAAAGCTCTCCTTTTATCGAAGACCCTGAGTTTGATTCTCTATCTCACTCTGCAAACTCACTGTTTCCCAACAAATGTCTGCCTATCAATTCATATTTCCTGGCTGAAATGAGCACAATGAATCATTAAATATAAATCCTCCTCTCTTTTAAATTGGTTTGTCACATCCATTCTTCTGCAGTTAACAGGAGCAAACACACACACAAACAAGGACTGTCTCTTTTTTTACACACACAAACACATCCAGCAAACTAGTTCTAATGTCAATCTTCTCAGTGGCAGAAACACAGACACAGAAATAGCTTTTAAACTCATGCTCAGAAAATGAATCAAACCATATTCCATTGTATTTGTTTCCAGTTAACATGGCTTTCAACACAATGAGGTAATCTGCATGATAAATAAAAGTGCTGGTATTTTGGCAAAGGGTCAATTCACCCAAAGTACAACAGTTTCTCACTTACCTTTTTGTATCTACAGCATCAGTGGAGACAGTTTAGGCTTTACTTGCTCAGGTTTGGAGATATCATTCTCCTGCACCGTTTTATCAGAAATACTCATTAACAAAGAAATACATTGGTCACCAAAAGTATGAAAACTGCTGAAAGCATGTTCTGGGACAACGTATTCTCATACAACGGTTTGTATGATATCTTAAGAAAAAGTTATTCCTCCTTTTTCGTTTGTTTTCCTATGAATGTCCAGCAACACGTGTCAATTTCTGCTCGTTGCACGCATATAGTCTTCTCAACATAAACTTCCATAATAATGGCATGTGCAGATTGCAGAGAACAAAAGCAACCACCATATTCTCAACAGATTATGTTCACTTGCCTCTCTGCCAGCTCTCCAAAATCCTACATATTCTATGCACACCTGGCACAGCAGGGAAACCTTCATTCATGTTTTAGTTCTTGCTACACAGGACTTAAACAGCAAAATATCTTCTGCATACTGGTGAGCTGTTGCAAAAGATTCAAAGTTTCTACCATAAAATCATCTGCAGACTTTTCTTACAATAGGCCTAATCTATAAATTGTAAAAAGGCACTGACACTGGATATCATTGTCAACTTTTTTTTAGATTATGGGGGTCAAAAACCCCCCTACCTTCTAGATGCTTTATGAGCAGTCTGGCATCAGACAGGCACAGAGAATTGTGTCAGACCCAACTCACATCTTACACCAGGAGTCCCAACTTTTACCTTCCAGCAGGAGATATAGAGTCCCACGGCGCAGATTGAACCGTTACAAACATTCATGTCTAGTAAACTTCTCAACCACTCGTTATATAAAGCCATCATAAGGACACTGCGATATGTTCAATAGGGACAGTGCAATATGTTAAGTAGGGACTGTGCAATATGTTGTATCTGTGTAATATTGGGCTATTGTCTGTGCAATATGGGCAAGACGGTAGACGGTGCAGTGCACTACTTGGGTGCAATACCTGCCATGGTGTGTGTGATAGTATGTGCCATTATGTACGTGGGACTGTGTATGTGTTGAAACATCTGTTTCTGTGAAACTGTTTCCCTGTCTTGTGTGGCATCGTTTATTGTTGTTGATGCTGTTTTAATTTAGTGTTTGTAACTGCAGTTGGACGGAGTCCAGGAACAATTTCCCAACAGGGACAATAAAAGTATATCATATCTGATCTTATCTTTCTTTTCTCCTATCTATAATTCATTGTACCAGAACCTTTCAGACATGTTGCTGTTGACTTTTTAAACATCAGTTGTTTATATTTCGAGCACAAAAAGTTAATTTTCATTTATTTTATTGGGTTAAAGGCAGAACCCAACCCATCCAACAGAAATGTATATCTCAAAACCTGTACTAATGAAACTAAGTCTATCAGCATGGCTAGAATATTGGCCCCCATAATGTCAACAGCAATTCTGAATGTAGTGAGACTAGCTCTTATAGCTCTAGAAGATAGAAAAAGTCAGATTGTAAAAAAATGTGGAGCTTGTGAGGCAGAAGAAAATCTTCCCGTAACTACACATCCCTGAGCAACACACACACACACACACACACACACACACACACACACACACACACACACACACACACACATGCACACACACAAACAGGATAAACAGAGTGAGAGGGAGAGAGAGGCAGACAGAGAGAGAGAGAGAGAGAGAGAGAGAGAGCATAACCGAGTTGACAGAGTTGCCACAGGCTAATTCATTCAGTGTTGAGTCACTTCTCACTCAGCGTCTGACTTTTTTCACAACATGTTTTAACCTGTTAAACTGGCGAAGAAGGCATATCTGATCGGCATCTCAAGGTGAGTTAAAATAATTTGTCTCTCGTGTTTCAAACTTGTTGTTTTGACTCTTAAAATACAAATGATTCAAGTTTGTTGCAGTTTAAATCTGCTGTATCCATAATTTCCAGGACTCTCTTCAGTGGATAAACACAGATTAATTGTACTTCTTTTGTGTTATCAGTAGTTATCCCTGCCGTTCTAATGCTTCAGACGGAGCAACCGGCACCTGCCTCACTATGAAAGTGAAAGTGAAACTTGTGAATTGAAACAAAATAACTTTAGGTTTAGGCAACAAAACTATTTTTCTTGGTAGGTTAAAGAAAAGATTGTGGTTTGGGTTAAAATAAGTATTACTTTAGTTAAAAT
Organism: Sebastiscus albofasciatus; assembly: GCA_916701655.1. NCBI lineage: Eukaryota > Metazoa > Chordata > Actinopteri > Perciformes > Sebastidae > Sebastiscus > Sebastiscus albofasciatus. The sequence continues at coordinate 76,701 of CAKAOI010045697.1, forward strand.
TAGTCGTGTTTTCAGTTTTGGTTTCACACATGATGTTGTCGTCTTGTATTCATATAGGTGATCAACCATGTGAATAGATGATAACGAATTTGGTTGATTTGTCATTTTGTAAAAGTGGGTCCCCAGAAAAAAACGCTTGGGATACACTGCCCTACAAAATACATTGAAATAATTAGTGAGTATTGATCTGGTGTCATCAGGTCAAACTTTCAACAAGTCCAATATTTCGTTTTATGAGTCAATATCTGTAAAACTTATATTACCATCATCTTCAGCTAATTGTATAAATAAATGGTTGGGTTGGGTCTTATAGTGGGATCTGTTGATAATAATAAAAAGATAAACCAACTCCAGTCTTATCTTTTAAGACACACACCTCCTCAGGCAATCAGCCTGCATAATTGTTGGCACCTGTGAAGCTCCAATGGTAAATACGCTCATTTCAAGCAGTTTTGCGCAGCTGTTACTGACTGGCTGCTGTGAAGTTTCCTCTACAATACTGTGAGGCATAAATATTGGACACGTTTTTGGTAGGATAAAAACAACAACAGTGGGTTTTAATCAGAGTGAGCAGAAGTTGTGGTCAGGGCTCCATTGGTTTCATGGGTAACTGTTTGTATACTGAAGTCACCGAATCGGTGCTGCTGTTTTGCCCTCTTAAATCATATTGCACAGTGCCATTTTTCTCAGTCCTTCACTACCTCTTTATGTTGTAACTTCAGTTATTTTAAAGGTCATGTTGAAGTATCTAAAGGTAAACCATCTTCACAACCATCCCTTTTTATCTTGTTGTTCATAGAGAATGCAATGCAGCCATGACCACATATGCTTGTGTGCTGCTGTGGGCACATACTGTATATGTTGTTGACTCTAAAGAGCCACACTGCAGCCTGCTCTCACTTTGAGTTGGACCAGTGAATTATTTTCTGGACCGCTTACAAGCAATTGTCTGTTTGTATGGTTAGTCTGACATTGGTGTGATATCACTTAAAAAAGGCAGACCATTGGCTCCACTTCTCCACTTGGTATTAATCATTGATTACTCATTTACTTGCCATGTCACACAGATCACAAGACAATAGTATATAGGTGGAGTCAAAGCACCCATGTAATAGCCCTTTCTCACACTGGATATTTTGACTTGACATAGCAGGAAATGCCCAGCTGAAACTAATACATTAACAATGGCTCTGTCTCATTAAAGTGTAGCAATAAGCCATACCCACGAGCCAGCATGTGCAACTCAAGAGCCCTGGCACTGAGCCAACAAAACATACTGTTGGTAGTCACACCTGTTTGGTATGTCAAATGTCTCTACGGAGAAAGATCCATTGTCTTATGTAACTAATGTTATTAGTCACACCTGCACTTTTCCATCTATGACAAAGCAAATACATATCTGCCTTGTCACTTTCCTTCTGAAAGATGATTTCCTGCCCCCTCCATTCTCACTCTCAACAGGTAAGGGATGGATGGACATTGCTGACACATTTTTAATTAAAACATTGCATGGGGCAAGTTTAGAGGGTCACTTCACCCAATTGTTTTTCACTTTTCCCTTGTAGCATCTATGCAGATAGTTTTGGTTTCATTTGTCCAGGTTTTAGATATCGGTTTTCCTGACTGAATCAATGGCAGAATATCCTGCAGGAAAATATGTGATTGCTAAAAAAGGAAGATGGACTTATCAAAAAGAGTCTTACAATATCGGCGAAGCGTTTCAGAGATGGAGAAAAAAATGTTGATAATAATTAGCTAATTGCCTCCTGCTCACCGCTGCGTCACAACGGCTACGGTTAGCAGAAGGCTTAATTATTAGCAACATTTTCTCTCCATCTCTGAAGCGCTTCGCCAATATTGTAGCTTGCCAGAGCTTTGAATCACAGTATGACATCTCAAAGGGCTTTACTTTTTTTTCTTTACTTTTACAGAAAACTTCCTAACCTTGGGTACCAGTTGAATTACAATATGCTGAAAGGATATTATTGATTTTTTTTGCCTCCCCCTGCTTTCGGTACGTAAGTTACATACAAAATTAAGGTAAAATAAGTCAACATTGACTTTCGGTTTCACATGGAACATGAACAGCGGTCTCCTGGGTGAAAGTCCTGTGTTTTTTTTATCCATTCTTCTACCCCAACCTCTTCCCTTCACGGCCTTTGTCGCTCTTTATACACAATTACCTGACTTCCTTAGAGGCAGCCCTGCATGTCCTAACTCAAAATTATGTAGAAATTCTAGTTCATTACTTTTCGTAGGTAAAGTACGAACAATGAAGGAGAACAGCCTGCTTGCTGTGGATTGTTTTCATTCAACAAATGATAGTTCCCATAAAAGCTGTTGACAGCATGGCCTGCAGTTTATCCAGAGTAACGGGGACACTGTCTCTGAGAGGAAAAAGCAGCTGATGTTTTTATTTAAAATTAAGAAACATCAATGTTTTAAGGAGCAGAAAGTAATTTCATCGTGTGGGGGTGGCAGCAGAAATCTCAGAGATGGCCATATCAAAACAAAACAAACACCAGCAATAACTGTGTCTATAAATACCACCAGATGTGAGTGGGAAAATGGTTTTGGAAAGGTCACTTTATGTATGATGTCACGAACAACCCCTGCACATAAACATGTGGAGTGTATGTTGCTATGGAGGATGAACATGTTCACAGCTCGAATACTAGTGTAGCTGTGTTTGTGCGTCACACGTAAACATGTAGCCTCATTAAACCAGAGTAAAGACCAGTCATCATTGAAACAAGTCTGCTGCCAGATAAATGCGTCGTAGAGAGGCAGTGGGGCACAGTGCTGCCAACACATATCAATGAAAGAGCTATTTGCCACCGATTATTGACTGTTGGGTAAATATCACACACAGTAATAGAGCTTTGAGCTCACTGGATGACGCCATTCATGGCATATCAGACAGATATCATAGTTTAATCAATGATAGAGCCATTAATTGTTTCTTTCGTAGCCTGGTTGCTAATTTAGTGCAGGACTACCACCTCACACTGTGGAGCCTAGAGTGCAGCATGTATGTTGCATTAAAATAAGTAAACTAAGTAAAACACATATGGAAACAATGTAACGCAAATACAGAAACAGGTAAAAATTAACGTCAATAAAAAACATTTGATCATCGTCACGTGACAAATGTCATGAAAAATGTCATGTCAAGAAAGTTGTTGACCGGTGTTTTGTTTTGTAAGTTACACACCTACAAAACATAGTGAGCCACCTTCACCATGGGCATTTCCAAGCTAATGTACTATAGCAGGTCGCGGCACACATGACTCTAATCATGTTGAATCAAGTTGAATCCCCGAGGCAAGAGGCAGACCCGACACGTTAAGAAGTCTAAAAATATATACAGTTCATCATGAAACTAAGACTGTTGGTACATAATCAGAAACATTAGTCATGGAAAATTAGAACCAATTAGTCCAAATACTTGTTTCTGTTTGCTCCAGGAAGTAGTTGGCTAATGATTGTGTTTGAGAGATTTAAGATTGTTTACAACATCTGTGCCACTTTTTGTGGTTTGTCCGTCACTGATTTTATTATTAGAACAGGGAGTGTACCTTTCAAACAATGAGAAGCGCTGTCACACTGCAACATTTCCAGTTGTGTGGATTACTCATTCTTACGATACATATGAGTCAGGAAGATTAACTGTCAATGTGCATATTTGTGTTGCAACACCCATTCAACTGGGTCCATAGATGAACAATGTCACTGTTTCCAGGCAGTGTCAGTCTATAGATTTTCAACACGACAGGATTTGTGAAAGCTATCTCTCGGATGCAGAGAAAACAAATATTTTCCCTCGTCTCATGCTCTCTGGGGATTTCCCAGTTGTCTATCCAGCTCCGACTCTATCAACCTGGCAGCGGGCCAACCTGCCCGTGAAAAATATTGACCAGGAAAAGGGCCATATGTTTTATGTGTAAACACAATAAGCTGCATGTGTAGGTGTTTTAGATTGTATGACCTAGAAACCTTAAAAGTTGTAAACTTAAATGCGTGTTGACACTGAAGTGATTGCAAAAAGCCTTAGTGATACTCAAGAATGAAATAGAGAACAGCCTGCAGCATATCTGTGCACATTCCTCTTACAGATAAGACTGCATCAAAGAACAGGAAACTGCACATACGAGTCATCCAGTAAATTATCTTTATTAGATCCCAACAGAGAAACTCCTGCCAGACAGGTTAATGAACTGAAAACTCTAGGCCTTTGTAGGTTAGGAACACACAGATTTGGTTGACTTCTCTTGCCTCATTTAACAGAGGAACTTGCCTAAGGCATCTGTCATTTTTTTCAGTTGAGTCAGGAGGCTTATCGGAAACATTATGGTTAAACAGAAGTATGCTAGCAACAAAAAATCCCCAGTTTGCTAACACAGGATTGCCCAATTGGTCCAACAAACACAAGGCTTTCATCCAGAAGACCGCTGTTCGTGTCCTGTGCGTTAACTTTCACTTTCATGTTACAATCAGCTGTTTTTTCATGTCCCGTGTTCACAATGTTCAGTGTTATTTTCACTTTACAAATGTAGTAGATTTAAGCCCAGCGCATTTCCCGATCCACACTCCATTCCAGTTGGTAGCAGTAATGCACCATAATGTTGTTTGCACGGGGTTCAACACCATTTGTTCATCTTTGTACTCCTTTAAAGACAAATATATATATAAATGGGGGTCACGTTGGATCTCTGCACACAACCTCTCTTCAAAACAAGTATCCACTTTGTTTTCTTCTTCTTCTTCTTCTTCTTCTTCTTCTTCTTCTTCTTAGCAAACCTGCTAGAGGTGCATATGCCACCAACTGGAGTGGAGTGTGGAATGAAAACTGGAGCACACGCAGTCGGTGCGCTTGCTATGCGTACATTTTGCACGGTCACAAATTTTGGGCTGCACATGGACGTCCAGGGTCTGCGGAAGCCTTAACAGTACAGTTTTGGGCTGTCCCAGACAAAAGCTGATATTTGTGAGAGAAACATGGTGAAATCTCTGGGCTTAAGTCTAAAACAGTGATCACAAAGACAAGAGACTGCACCAAAGCTCTGACAATGTTATAAATGTAGGACTGAATTATCACCAGTGACCCATGTTTACAATCTACCAGGAAAAGAGTTGTGATTTTTTCAATGTTACTCAGGGTTCTTAGATTATTTCAACTTTGTTTCTGAGAAATCATCTTTCTACCGTCAGTTTGGTGTGGCAGAAAATACTACAATACCCCTGAGCCCTCTTGGACTGCCCCCCCCCAACATTTAAAAACTGTCATCCTCACCCTTAAAACCTTTTAATGTTTGCGTTATGTGCAAAAGACCACAAACTCGAATGCCTCGAACATTAATGCATTTTAAATAGACTGAGACAAACTTGTATTGATTCCCAAAGCTTTGTTATTGCCAGGTGATATTACAACATCCTTTTACAACAGTGGCTTTCATGCGCAGAGTTTTACTACATCAATATTATTGATGCTCATCTAATCTGCTGTCAATTTCCAGGAACGGCTCTCCGTTGTTGCCCAGATTAGATAGCCGAGGAGTGTTTCTGGTATCTTCATTGAAGCAGCATTACGGCTGTTGTTTTCTCACTCAGACAATGTTTATATGTCAAGCAAGGAAGATGATGGCCACACAGTAAACAAAGGGTGACATTAATTCATTCAAAGAATACAATCTTTAATGTGCCGTCTTGTATTTATCTAGCAGAATGCAATAACAATGAGTCATTCAGATGACCTGGGAGGAATGAGCAGTGGTTGGCTCAATAGTAAATGAATACCTGTTGGGAGAAGAACAAATCTGGTCTTTAATATCACAATCTCATTTCTTACTGCTCACATGGCTGAGAATGATAAATATATATATATATATATAATGTGGGCTTTATCATGTGATAAATGTTACAAAAGAATACTGTACACACCAGTGTATCTTACTTATGTTGTGATTCATCAACTCTGGAAAAGCTGCAAACAATATTCACCATCTTCCCCTTGACATCACTGTTTTTACAGGTGCTGTAAAGTGATTTTAATTTAGTTCCCATTCTGAATCAAATCAAAATTAAATTAAATATATTGATCCCACTCTGTCACAGATGACCTAAAATAAATAGGGAAACAATATATTTCTACACCACCCATATCCGCACAGACATAAATGTTTATTCAAGTCACGTCACTTCTGGACTAGATAAAACAAACACTGTTTGGTTAACGTAGGTTGTAAAGCTTGATGGCTCTCCGGCACGTGAGGGCCAAAACAGTGTATCATTGGACCAGCAATATAAATAAAGGTTTAGGAGAGGGGGTTTGAAAGAGTCTGACTAACAGCCTAGAGCAGGAAACTAGTCTTAAGAGGGTAAGTACTGTGCGGTGTGAGTGCTGTTGTATGAGGGGGGACTAATGAAAACGTCTGCTTTATTTGAATGACTCTTTTTCACTGCAGATGTGCTGCCTGAGATCACATAATGACTGTAGGTAGAGGGATGTGTGAAGCTTGTGGTCTGTTGTGTGTCTTGCAAGGTTCACTTATACCTTGCCGAATAAACTGAATATCTTGCTAAGGCACATGTATGATTTAATGGGAGATGATGGAAAATTGATCAAAGATCTTGCAGACGTAAGATTTGCTTCTTTCCTCTGTTACATCATGCCTTTATAATCTTGATCTCTTTGCTGCAATTCAATGCTATTTTGTGTTTTGGGGGTTTCTGTAAAAGTGTGAATTTCCTCCTTTTCGCAGGAAAAAAAAGATAATTAATTTTACAGGGATTAGGATTATGTTAACTTTGACTCTGATTTGATGCAATGACAGCCCAGATCAAGATATTATGCCATCTCTTAGTAGGAATATGGTGAGAGTGGGTTCACTGAGAGGAAAAGATAGTGACTGTATGTGTGTCATGGAGAAACAGAAGTGGAAGAAGCCCTAAGACCTGATTTACTTATTTACTTACATCATGTGTATATATAATAGCAGCAATTTTTTATCCAATAGTAAAAAGTAAAAAAATATCCAAAGTAGCAGTACTCATTAGCGGAGCAGTGTTGATGAGTCAAATTAAAGTTAAAGGTGAGCAAAATTCTGGGCATATCTATTGCCCCCATATGGCTCTCAACATGGCAACGGCTGAGCTGGCAGCTAGCAGCTAACGGTGCTAACGGTGCTTATAGTGCAAACAACAGCAACAGTGCGGGCAGAGCTAACCTTGTTAACCTGGGGGGAACGCAGAAGCTCGGATTACAGGACAGACAGAGGGAGAGTGACTTCATTCTCTTCTCAGGTAGACATTACTCCTCTCTACCATTACATAGCAAATAGGTTGCTGCTATATTAATGCTCTGAATGTTGTATAGCAGGCTTGTCTAATTCACGTTTCGTAGCTATACCTAAGAAAAGTAATGCACTGCAATTTGTGTGTATCCCACAAAATCAATGTGCATGTAATTCGCATAATCATGAACCAGGAAGTATAAATAGTGGCAAACGCCACGTAGGGAGGAGGGGCGGCTGTGGTAACAGCGGGTCGTTCCTTAACCACAAGGTTAGTTTGATCCCGGGCGCTTTACTGCTTCTACAATGCTTAAGATGGGTTAATGTAAAGGTCAAATTTCATGTATGTACCTGTATGTACATGACAATTCTAATAAAGTTTAAAGTTATAAAGTTTTTTGAGGTTGGGTTGGCTGGGTCAAAAAAATACCGCAACCGATTTATTTGTCATGGAACTGACATTTTTAAGTAACCCAAGTTATTTCTAAGCCAAACCACGATCTGTTCTTAAACATTTCCATAGGGAAGTAGTTTCCTGTGAAGACAGTAGTTTAATTTGAAAAGACTGCAACGAGCAGAAATTGACACGTTTTGCCGGACATTCATTGTTTAACGAACAAAAAAGGAAGAATAACTTTTTCGTAAGATATCATATGAACCATTGCATGAGAATAGGTTGTGTATAGTGAACCTTTGAAGAAGAAAAGAAAAAAGGATAAAAAGCACACAAAAGGTGGGTGAAAGAAAGGCATAAACAAACATAAAAAGGATCAGAGATTAGGGAGAAATAAAGAAAGAAAACAGACATAAATAAAGGAGACAGTATTGAAATTAAGAACACAAAGTAAAGTAAAAAATATAGTATTTTCCTTCTGAAATGTAGGAAAAGGAAGAAAAGTGGAGACTTTCACAAAAAGAAAAAGTGCTGACAAAGTATCCTTATTTCAAACTTGTACTTGAGCAAATGTACTTTCAGCATCTCTGGAGAGAAGCATTGACAGTTTCATGTGACAAACTAAAGTAAACCACTGCTTCCAAAAACAATTTGGGTCAATGTTCTGTCTCTTTTTCCATTGGAATAAAGAATAAAATGCTAACATTTAATCTCTCCTTTTTTTGTTTATTTACAGGGCTGTCACCATGATTTGGGAATTGCTTCATTTTAGTGCTCTCCTTCTTGGAGCACTGACATCCCCAACTCCATCCTCACGCCACACCAATAACACTGACGGAGGATTCTGTCGCATCTACAACTCTGGCCGCTCAGCAGACTGCCTGGGAATACAGCTCGACAGTGTCCCGTGGAGACAATTTCCATCCACACTGGAAGACATAGATCTCTCCTACAACAAACTTCAAGCTGTCCATGCTGACGATTTCCTCCACCTCCCTCAGCTTCGCATCCTTCAGCTGCAGTACAATAACATTTCACACATTGACAATGATGCCTTTAAAAACAATATGCTACTGGAGCATCTTGACATCTTCAATAACTCCCTGCAGGAAATTCCTGCCAAAGCTCTGAGTCCTCTCTTGAATCTGAAAAAGCTCCTCATGTCCAATAACCTTTACAAACAAGCCACTTTGGCTGATAGCTTCTCCAAATTTGTCAAACTCCAAGTTCTGTCTATGGGTGGCCCTCTGGTGATGGGTCTAAAGAAAGATGATTTTCAGCCCCTTAAGAACATTGGGTTACAAGGTTTTGCAATTAAATGTTCCTCCAATCTAAGTTACTACGAGCCTGGAAGTTTAGAAGTCATACAGACAAATCAGATGGGTTTTGATATGGCCATAGATCAACGGCCAAATGCTCTTCCTCACATGCTACGTGACCTCGCTAACAAGTCCTTCAGCGTCCTCCAGTTCCGTAACCTCTTTGAGTTTACGTACTACATGGAAGAAGAGGATATTTTCCAGGGTTTAAAAGACATCAGAGCCCAACAGCTCATCTTTCACAGAGGTAAATTCAATGAGAATCTTCTCAGGATGACATTAATAAACTTACAAGTCGCACCCATCAAACGTTTGAGACTTCAGTACATCGACTTTGCCCGTTCACCCACATTTGTTGACAGCGGAGCAGGTTCCAGCATCACAGACCTGGCACTGGATAAGTTGGAACTTTGGTGAGTATCTTCTCGTTTGGTGGCATCATGTAATAGTGTGAAATATAATTAATTTGGTGTGAGATTTAGCACATGCTTGTCATAATGTCATATGTGACTCGACACTGCCCCGTGATGTCTCACCATGCAGATTACAAGAAGTCTAACAATCAATTTTGGTAATGTTTGTAGAGTATAAGCTTACATATTATAATTTCAAATGCATTCTAAGTATTCACATACTGTATAGTATATTGTCCTTCCAGCAACACACAATCTTGCAATCACAAGAATTAATGCAAATTCAAGCAAAACCCACAATATGTGTGAGATCTTGAAATCTTCTCAAAACCCTGCAGTTTTTCCACAAAAAAATGTCGAAACTGGAAGTATTCTTGCCAATTTAATTAACTGCATGACCTGCAATTTAGTAACAAATGTCAAAGAAAAAGACAAGCTCCACACTACATAACACACTTCCCTATAACTATAGTGCTAAGGACTTTTTTTGCCTTGAATTAAACTTGCCCCCCAGGCTATATCACTCTGACCAAGCTCTTACCACTGACTTTTTAACGTTTCCAGAACTGAATTATTTATCATCTAATTCTTAAAACTAACCATTTAGTTTAAGCACCATGCTGGCAGCATGGTTTACGGCTGACTTGGAATATTACCGCAATTAACTGTAAAATATATATTTTTTTTGCTACGCCACATTGGGCACACAAAGGCAATATATTTTTGGATTTTCAATAATTACAAAAAGCATAATTTGGGGACTGGGTGTTTGCTTTTCATGTGCACATACAGAACATTACAAATCTCTATTTCTTGTAGGTATATCAGCAATCCCGATGTGCTGCGATTTGACTGGCGCTTCACCTGGTTCAACAAAATTAAGGCATTGTCTATTAAGCATGTGTATTTCAATAGCGTGCCTTGTGACGCCTGGGGTGAGATGGGAGATGTGGAGTTTCTGGATGTCTCTAATAATCGACTACAGAATGAGTTCATGTACAACCGGTGGTGTGATTACAAGAGCACCATGCCAAATCTTCACAACTTAAAAATGAGCAACAATGACCTGACCAGTTTGAAAGACTTGTCATTGCTAACAAGGGAGTTCCGGCAGCTGCAGGTGTTGGACTTCAGCAACAACAACTTGGGATCTGCTGAAAACAGTCGGGACTGTGTTTGGCAAAATAATATCACTCGGTTTGTCGCTCACCACAATCAATTTGTAAGTGAAGCCCTTCGCTGTCTGCCCACCACAGTGCACTACTTGGACCTGTCCTACTGTGACCTGGACCAGCTGGATATGACATACTTTGAGAAAGCCACCAACCTGAAAGAGCTCCTGCTGAGTGGGAATAAAATCAAGTTCATCCCATCTAAGTGGGAAAGTCCGTCACTGCAGTCACTAGCTTTGGATGGGAATTCATTTGGTCTCATTAGCAAGGCCTCCTTCCAGGACATGCCTCAACTGTCTAAGCTGAGGGCAGGGAACAATCCTTACCACTGCACTTGTGAGCTCCATGCTTTTGTCCAGGACACAATGTCAAAAGGAAAGGTTAACCTCACAGACTGGCCATGGAACTACAGGTGTTACCACCCAGAGGCCTTGCTCAACACAGTCATATCCAAATTTGTCCCAGCTAGAGTGGCGTGTGATATCAGACTGGTTATCATCATCTCTGTTGCGACCACGGCAATGGTGATCTTGATTTTGATGCTGATTTGTTATATTTTTGACCTTCCATGGTACACTAAAGCCACGTATCAGATCATCAGGGCCAAATACAGAGCTCACAAGGAAAAAGCGACAGGGGAATTAGGGAATTTTAGTTATCATGCCTTCATATCTTACAGCCACTCTGATTCAGACTGGGTGAGGGACCAGCTTTTGCCCTGTTTGGAGAACAACAGGAACTCCTATCGTCTGTGTATTCATGAGAGGGACTTCATGCCAGGGAGGTGGATCATCGATAACATCATTGACAATATTGAAAGCAGTCGCAAGGTACCAAATTGTAGTTGTGTAATAGACTTGTACATGCCAGAATACAACAATACAGAATACAACACAATCTGTAGCTCATCAAATCCGATGTAGAAGAAAGTATTACAAAACACTTTTAATCCACGTTTTCCTTTCTTTTTCTTTGTCTCTATCCTCAGGTAATGTTTGTTCTCTCCCGGCACTTCGTTAACAGCGAGTGGTGCAACTATGAGCTGTACTTCGCTCAGCAGAGAGCAGTGGGAAAAACCTTCAATGATGTCATACTAGTGGTAAAGGAGCCCTTGGATCCCAACACTTTGCCCAGCAAGTACTGCAAGCTTAAGAAGATGTTGAGTACCAAGACGTACCTAGAGTGGCCCCAGCAGGCAAACCAGCAGGCGTTTTTCTGGGCCCAGCTGAGAGGTGTTCTGGGCAAGCCAACAATGACCCGGGAAGGGGCGCACAGTGTTAAGAGCAGAACTTCATCTGTGGGAAGAGTTTCTGTGATTGGGCTCCCCATGGAGGATAGGAGGCCAGAAGTAGTGGGCAGAGAAGCAGAACCACAAAATGAGATTATGAACAGGAATAATGATGAGCTGTCAAATCAGAGACAAATCCCCATGGTGGCATTTTAAAAGGTTAGAAAACAAAGATTATACATTTCTTAAGTTTTGTCTCAGTAAAGGCTTGAACTCAGGTAACCTCTTGTGTGGGGGTTATGCCAAAGCTTGGAGCAAAAGTCTCATTACGATGACAATGACACGATCCCCTGCCTGCCCATGGCATATTCTGTCATGTTATCCCCGTGGGCAGGGCTGATGCCCTCTGCTCCGCTCTCCCTCTGAGCATCTCAGGCCGGCTGCCCAGCTGACAAGCGCTGAAAGGCCGCAAACTCAACGGCTCAAATGAGATCTCCCATGTCGCACTCTGGATAACAAGCGAGGTGCCAGAACGATGTGGTGACAGGAGCGACAGTGTGAAAGGGCTGTACTCCGTTACATTTTTGACCCTCAGAGGTATGAGATCATGAGTGTCTCTTTATGATGTTCCAGGGCCGAGTCAAAGGCCACAGAGGATATATAATACCAACGCTTCTTGACAGGAATGTGTTTTGGAGAAATTGCTAATCTACCTTGGAACATAAAAATATAAATCCATGGTGAATCTTGGTAGATCCTTGGATTCAGTGCATTTGCTCTTGAGGATGGGCAATGCTTTGTGAGAAAAGTTGAGCATATAAGTGATAAAAAAAAGAAATTGAGAATTCATAGCATTTCTGCACTTTGTATTTGTATCAGCCCTTTGAGTTTGTGCTAACTAACTCTAGACCATGTATTGTTTTAAGTTGACTGTATTCAACAATTATATTGTATTCAATAATTATATTAATATATTAACTGTTTTCAATAGGTGGTCAACAGCAGCTTTGTTTTGTTGTTTATTGATGGATTTGAGTTGAGTTGAGCTCACAATTGTGTCATAGTTATTTGTTTCTTGAAAGCACTTTTTTTTCCTAAATTACTTCTTTCCATTCACTTCTATGTGCAGTATTCAGTCAGTATTATATAACAATTTAAAATCAACAGTCACTTTGACAAGGTTACATGTAAACCCATTTGCAGAGTTTGCAAATGGCCAGTAGATGACACCCTTGAACTTATTATTTTCTGTTTGATGTCCCTCAGTGAGAGAGAGAGAGAGAGAGAGAGAGAGAGAGAGAGAGAGAGAGAGAGAGAGAGAGAGAGAGAATCTCACTTCTTGGACTTCTCAGGATTTCAGAGAGGTTTTCTTTGAAAAAATAAATAATATCCTGAGTTTATCCATCTCCCCAATCCAAAGAAACTGCCATATTTATGTGGGGAGAAAAGGCAGTATGCTATATTAGCTGTAAAATATGTTGACTGTTGCCATACACTAAGAGAAACAAGTTGTGTAGTAAATGTTTCTGAGTGACTTCTTTTTTAAAAGTATTTCCCTTATTGTTTTTTTTTTAATTTCTTTATTATATTGTATTCAAACACTTGCAGTCTCATGACATGTAACCAATAACATAGTATAATGGCTATGGTCCTAACTGTAAGTGCGGCTTTTTATTCACCATCATCAAAGAATATATATTGCCAAAAAGTGAAAGTGAATTGTTTGTTCCATTGATTAGATTAGATTAGATTTCCTTTATTATCATTGTACAGGTACAATGAAATTGAGTTTGCAACTCCCTATCACATACACGATGCATTAAAAGACAGTCTATAAATAGAGGGTACTGTATAAAGACAGCAATGAGGTTAGTGACCAGTGTTGTATGTGTAAACTGTCATAAAGGGCAGTAAAAGTAAGTAGACAGTCTAAAACAATATAAAAGACAATGATTACAATAAATAATTAAATACATAATAAATAGTATAATCAGTTGGCATGTGCAATATCATCAACAAATGCAGTTCAAAGTGCAATTGCAACATCAGCGCCCAGCAGAAAAGCTAAGCAAGATCTTGGAAAATGTCAAAATGCTTATTTGAATTTGAGAGAGAGAAAGAGTGAGACTAATTTCCTGCTCTAGTTATCATATTTAAAGTGCGTAGGCCTATGCGCCTCATTTTTATTACTTGTAAAATGCTGGACATTCATAATACTTGTATTGATGTTTTATTGTGTAATTGAATAAAAACACAACTGTTTTAGTCATGACTGTAAACGTCTGATTATGTTGGATGGCGGTAACACATCCACTACTTGTGGAGCTCAGCAGTTGGTTTCAGACCCAGTAATCAGAGATGGTTGCTTTAGTTTCCCACACAGAAGAGAGAGATGAGAGGCTCTTTTTCACACATCCAGTTGGTCTCGGTTAATCAAGTCAAAGAAAGGGTTTCATCTTTTCTTTTCCTCAAACCAAGAATAGAAAATCTGTCTCTGATCTGAGAAGGTTTCAGGTTTTCATTAATTATGTAGCGAAATGTTGAACTTGGAAACATTACTTTGTGTCAAGATAATGACACTCCACGAAAGACGTGATGTTTTAATCTCAATTTGTACTGACACCATGGACATTTATGCCCTGTATTAATTTGATTTTCATCCATCCACCCATCCAATCATTATATATATAAAATATTGTTCTGTGTATATGTTTTACGTGTGTATCCCTAATGGAAATCTGAGAAGCATCTTGTGCTTTACCAGGTGATCTCATACTGTAACTAGCTGTGACCTTTTACTTATTTGCAGTACTGTATCAAATGATCTTTGGTTTTGAGAAATGAGGTTAATTTTTAACTAGAAGCATGCAAATATCCATAAAGCCTTTATAGCGGTCATCTGGAGATACTGATGTAAATTAACCCCAACAGTTTGCGCTCAGTAAAAAGAGGATTTCAGTTGCCAGGCCTGCCTATGCTTCATTTGTATTGCTACTCAAGTGGGTACCATCATTCAAGCACAATCATTCCCTTAATTGCAAATGATGTTGCTGGGAAGCATTAGTCACACCTAATAAGCATAAGCGAGGCCTAATAACACGAACACTGGCATCCAATAGGGGAAAGCTATGGTTGGAAAAAGGAATTGCTTCAGCCTATTTATTGTGTTATTTGTCAGTATCAGTTAACAGAAACGGCTGTGTTGGCCAAGTATTTGTGCACATACAAGGCATTTGAAACATAACAGCTAAGGACAAGGACAGTGAAGCAGGACACATAATGGAAGGGAATAGAAAGGGCTATTAGTATGTGAAAAATGAAGTGAATAAATATAAAGCACCATTGACCAATGACATAAAAACAAATGTATACATACAAGTCAAGTGTTGTAAATAATATGAATAGTGCAAAGAAATAAATATTGAATGGGTGGATCTGTAAATGCATACAATATACAGCATATCATGTTTACAATGACAGTGCAAATGACATGTGCAATGTGCATTGGAAGCTAATGTCACTAATCAAGACATTTGGGAGAGCTACATCTGGGATATTTCACACAGGGATTTTGCAAAGCCCCAGACACTGTTTAACTGCACCTGAAGTAGAATCTAAATTAGTTTATAATTTGTTCACTAGTTCCTGACTTCTGTTTGTGAAATGTAAACAATAACAGAGTGTATTGGCTATGGCCCTTACTGTAAGTGCCGGGTTTTATTAACCCTCATCAAACAATATATATTGCCGAGATGTGAATGTTAATTGTTCGTTCCATTGCAACCTCAGCGCCCAGCAGCAAAGCTATATGCTTCTGCCATTTTCGAATGAAAGCGACTACCAGACGCCAGTAAAACGTCTGCCTACAAAGTGCTGTACAAAAGTAAAACAAAATTAATTATACTCTATTGTCTATTGAGTTTTGTCTTGAGATAAAAACTGCAATTTGTATATTTTCATTTTACACAAATTTACTATAACTTTCCTAAAATAATAATATTAAGTTTTTTTTTTTTCCCCAGATGACATTAATTGCCTTACTAATACTGTTTTGAGAAGAAATAAGTTAAATGTTTTTTTTTTTTTCTATTTACAGTACAGGCTAATTTATTCTTGTGTATAGCCCTTGAATGTTGAGCGTTAAACATGCTGGCTTCCATCCCTTATACTTAAATGGTCATGGTTAAATGGTGCTTCTCCTGCCATGCCATGGCAAGGTAAAGATATGAGTGCTAATAAACTGTGTGTGTGGTTGCCATACATGGCCTGGCAGCTCACCTGTGCAGCAGGTGAGGTAGCAGCAGCAGCAGCTGTCGGGAGGGAGGTGCCTATCTGATTCAGATTCATTTGCACGCAGGTGAGAGGAGCCCATATAAGTGATGAGATGAGTGCTGAAGTCACTTCCAGCTGCAGCTGTTATAAGGTCAGTGTTCAGGTGAGTCCCTGCTTGTTTCTGTTCATTTGCTATTTTAATTGCTTAAAGTCAAAAATGCTTTAAAAATACTGTGAGGTGACAGTTCAAAACAAATTCTGACAAGAGAGGATTTTTCATGGTATTTTTTATTTTTTTTTTTAATTTATTTATTTTATTTTATTATTTTCATGTCGAGTGGCATCTGCAGTCTTGTTCTTTAACATTTCCAAAAAAATGTTCGTGCTTTAGTCTCAGTCTCAGTTAATTAACACCAGCTTTTGCATTTGACATTCAAAAGCTTTTAATTAGCTCCCCCATCGCAGCAGGAATAAATGATTAACGGCAATCATGGAGACTAATCAGGGGAATGTGCATCATTCAGGAAAGTGATGCAGCACTTCTCTGGCTCTCGAACCGTAGATTTGAGTTATTTATTCACACACACTCACTCTCGCACACAGGTTTAGAGCAGCCCTGCATTATTAACGAGCAGTACGTCTCTGCTCATATAGATAAGAATCATCAGACATTCAAATGATGAAACATGACCACCAACGTTAATCCTCAGCATGAAGGCATCAGGTAGTTTATGTAAAGTAATGCAAGCCCAGATCTAAATCTATTCGGTTGTGCAGGCTTGCCTTGCAGGGGGGTCAGTCTTTTGTCCTCCACTTAGTTCACTGAGGGTGGAGAGGAAATGACTCAGCCCCCCCTGATGTGGCAGCTTCCAGCTCAGGTGTCTGATAGTGAAGGGCAAGTGTAAGGTTAGATATGTCAACTGGTTTAACTCTGACTGGCATTCCTGAGCCTACTATACTTGCAATTTATTTTTGAGTTTGGCACAGCAGGTTTCACCAAAGTTTGGTTTCATCCACTCCACACAATATTTTTAACTGGAATCCACTCAATGAAAAACGGCTTTATCTTTTTCCCTCCTTTTTTTTTTTGTAGGTTGAGTTGAAAGTTCAGTTAATTTTGGAATTATTATTAGCCATTAGTCTTTAGGTGAAAAACCTTTTTGAAATAGAAAAAAAATACAGAAAAGAAAATATACACATTATTACAAAATAAGTATAAGTAAGAACAAATTCATTTTTTTGAGACTTTACTAAATTCATTAATCCTCATTTAATTTAATACACACACTCATATTAAATGCAAATAAGCAAGTTCCCACTGCTGCCATAGCTTTTGCCTTAACATAAAAGTAATATGTATATGTGTATTATATTATTTTTCTTTATATTATTATATTGTGTTCATTAGCGACTCACACAAAATATGGGATGAAATTATTGTTTATGATTTACATTGTTTCTTAATAAATAATATAAATATGCAGCTTTTGATTTTCGATGTTCTCAAGGGACTTTTTATGTAGTTTGCTTTTATCATGTTGGTGCAATAAACTCCTCACAATCAGTAGATAAGCAAGTGGACTTCAATGCAGACACTGTTCCACATGAATCATTCTATACCTTGTGCTGTATGCACATCTGCATTTATTGATAGTTTAACTTCATTATGTTTTAATTGAGGTTATGATTAAAATGGCTCATGTGGAAATAATCAATCAAAATGTGTTTATTGCTGAAAGATGGCAACAGATCAACAATGAAGTTGGTGCTGAAGACTCTCCTCCTCTCCGAGACTGTGTGCATTCCGAGTCTCTAAAATTGCATCCACATTTCACTCGCTTGCATCTTTTCCTTGCATCCCTCCCACCGCAGATACAGGGAGAGATGCAAGGATGCGGGTGGAAACGTGGATTTAAGACTTGGGATGAAACCCTGTGAGCTGAGGTTGAAAGAGGAAATGACGGATAATGAAAAGAGATCTGTCTGAGTTGCTCTATGGTTCCTGCGTTAGATCAGGCCCACAGTTAATGCTAACCCACCAGCGTATTTAGAAATACATAATCTGAACTGTGCATTACACCTGCATTGGTTGGTTGGTCCTTCAGGAATAAGATCATTGGAACGTCCTTGAGGCGATGGACCAATTAGTCATCAGGTCACTCTAGGGTTGAGGAGCAAACAAATTAGTAAAATCTGCATATGTTGCATGTTTCCTTCCTGCTGTAATTAATGTGTTTCAGCAGGTAAGTAACATGTAGAGGCTTGGGGAAAACATTTATGTAAAAATGTCTCATGTTTTTAATGTTGGTTAAGGAAGTTGAGAGTCATGTAAACTAGTGTAACACGGTGCCCTCTGGAGTCTGAACCCAGTAAGAATGAGTCTGGACTTGTAAAAGATAAAATTAAAATAAACAATTCTTTCAAAAGTGGGACCTTTAGAGAATAAGCCAGGCTTGAGATATTTTGAAGCGTTTCTATTTCCCGCACTGCAGCATAGGTGTCCTCTACTGACAAGACGTCGATAGTTTGACAGAGGATGAAACTGCAAGATGAAACCGTGGCTACAGAGATGAAAACATTTTGATAGCTGCTGTTCGGGGTAACTCTAAGCATCCAGAATGTCTTCATCTGTTGTGTTGCCATCTTACACTCTGCCCTTCAACACCACCACAAAGTAACATCTTTGGCAACCTGATAACTGCAGTGATTTGTTTTTCTCCCCAGCCTCCCGCTGAAAGTAATTTTATCTTCCTGCACTCAAGAATATCTATTGCACCAGAGCTGATGGAGGTGAAGGAGGCTGCTGGTCCTCTGCATACAGATCTAATACACACTCTTTGATTGATCTAACCTGTCATGAATCATTTCTTCCTCCTTTTTCCCAGCGGAAATCCACAAAATTGCTGAAATACCATTTCCCTCATGACTTCAACTAGTCTAATCATGTTTTTTTTTTTAGTAATGACTCTCTTGATTTGTCCTTCCAGGCTTCAATCGTAGGACTGAAAAATGAGTACCCAACTGCAAACTGCTATGGAGAGCCTCATTGAAGTGTTCTACTCCTATTCTGGAAAAGAAGGTAACAAATACAAGCTGAGCAATTCAGAGATGAAGAACCTGCTACAGGGGGAACTCGCCGAACTCCTGGGGGTGAGTATCTTGTTGACTGTAACCAAAAGTTTTGTGTCACCTCACAATAGTTACAAGACAATGTGATGTTGTCACGATACAGGAATTTCTAACTTCGAAACTTGAAAAATATTGATTTCCAAACTTTGTAAGTTGACAAGAACCAAATTCCACACTGGGTTCAAATTGTTACTTGATGTATTAATACATCTTGTACAACAGGTCTAGAATGAATTCCATTCGTACTTGAGAGAAATTTCTATGTAATGAAAGAGAAAGCGAGAAAAAAAATGAGGCCTGCTACAATTACTGTACGTGCCACCTAATCCGTTATTAGACCCATTGTTCGGTGCATTTGGGACCCCCCCCCAACTTTAAAGAATACTATGGATCCAAGACAGAAGGACAGGACTCAGAGAAAAAG
This sequence comes from Sebastiscus albofasciatus, assembly GCA_916701655.1. Classification (NCBI taxonomy): domain Eukaryota; kingdom Metazoa; phylum Chordata; class Actinopteri; order Perciformes; family Sebastidae; genus Sebastiscus; species Sebastiscus albofasciatus. The sequence goes on from CAKAOI010045697.1 coordinate 96,344, forward strand.
TCCCAAAAATCAACAAATCGTCGGCTACTTCAGCACCACGGACAGCACCATGGATTTATCAATACGCAGCACAGTTAGGCTACTGATATTTCCGAGCCATGGTCGGGGTTATAGATTCTAACTTACTGATATTTTAGAGCCATGGTCCAATCGTATACTCGTACAACAGTTTGTATACCTTACAAAGAAGTTCCTCCTCCTTTTTCGCCTACGAATGTCCAGCAACAAGTGTCAATTTTCTGTGCATTACATGCATACAGTCTTTTCAAATTAAACTTCAGTCTTCACAGGAAACAACTTCCTTAGGTTTAGGTGACAAAACTACTTGGTTAGGTTTAGGAGAAGATCGTGGTTTGGGTTAAAATAACTCCGGAAGTGGCAGAACTTAAGTACGGAAGTTACGTGACAAATAACGAACGTTGACCTCTGGTTTCACACGAGACACAAACGCTGGTCTCCTGGGTGAAAATCCAATGTTTTGACCCACCCATCTACACCGACCTCCTCCCTACACGGGGTTCATCACTATTTATATTTCCTGCTTCAGGATTACGTGAATTACAAACACATAGATTTTGTGTGATATACAGTGCATTACTTCTTCATAGATATAACTACGACGAGAGGCTAGACTGCTCTCTCTGCTACTAGGGGATGGAGAGGGGAGATAGCAGGTTAACAGATTAACAAGGGGTATGTCACCCCCTCAACCTCCCTCTTATATCCTACTGGCTATAATGACTGGATACCTTAAAACACCAAAACTTCAGATTAAGGCTTGGAATTGCAGTCGCCATCAGGATTTGATCTTGTGAAACAAATTACTCTTTGGTTAGATTTTCATTGTGATGCTTCTGTTTTTAGGGCGGCAAGGACCCCAAGGTGGTTGACAAGATAATGACCGACCTGGATGAAAACCAGGACGGTGAAGTGGACTTCCAGGAGTTTGTCGTTCTGATCGCTGCACTGACTGTCGCCTGCAATGATTTCTTCGTAGACCTCCAGAAGAGCAAGCAGGACCCTGGTTCTAAGAAAGCCTGAAAGTCTAATATTTCACATTAAAATTAATAACCATTTCTTAACATTGTTAGTATATAAATGATGTAAAGTCAGTTTATAGGGATACACCTTAATCACAGCAGCTTTTAATGTTGTAAAAGATGCATCACTGCAAACCAACTCAATTATTCTTTTCTTTTTGTGCTTGGAAAGTCTTCCATCTTAATAAAGATGTCATCCAATATTCACATGTCTCTTATTTTAAGATGCAAGCTGGACTGCTTAATGTCTTGAAACATTTTTCAGACACGTCACAGAATCTGTTTCAGGTTTACATCCAGATTGATTCATGCACTAAGAAACCTGAGTAATACAAGACCTGTTCTGAACAGACTTTATTAGCTTACTGGCAACCTTGAGCACCACCCAGTGTCTGATGGGGGTAATTCATGTGAGAGCAGCTGTCAAGGTCCTGACGTCATCCCTCCCCACTCCCCAAATCCAACAGCGCGCTGCTCATCCAGCAGCTCTGCTCCTTCTGTTTTAATCTGAAAGGAAAAACGCTGGCCCATTAAATGACATCAGTCCTGGAGGCTCTGACGCAGTCTTCCATTCATCAGACACATTGTGGTTGTTTCAGAGGAAGAATACTGCAATGTCACTTTGACTAGCAGATAAAACAGACAGGCATTCATCCACATACTGCAGACAACAGAGGCTTTGTGCAACTATGAGAGCATTTGCAAACTATTTGAATTCCTCTCTGAATTTGTCTAGATTTTTTTATAAATGGGTTGCATTACATTGATACATCAGGTACTAAATCACTCTTTTTTGTTTTTTCCAGAGTGATTCAATGATGCATTTCCTGTAAAATGATATGCTTAATAGTCAGAAAAATAATTTAAAAAAATGAGCTGCATGCGAATTGTTAATTGTAATTAATCTCTTACAAAAACACTAACACTCAGCTCTTGTTCCAGCGTTCACTGACTCAATTTAAATGACAACTGCACACCGATTATTAAAACACAGGACTGTGTGGTGGAGTGTTCTACTTTCCATAAAACAGCTACACGTTACCCACCAATTTTTACAAATGATGCAATAATTTCACACATTTAAAACTAAACTCGGCATAAGTTAGGGCAGCACTAAATTATTCTTTTGATTAATATAACATTTCTATCAAAGGGGACTATATGTAAGTTTTTACACGTATACAATTTTTTTGAATCATTGCCATGAAATGTCTGAAAACCTATGCCTTTAAAAACGCCATGAAACTGGGGACTTTTCCAGCCATCCTGGTGACGTACACGGCCAGCGCCTTACTGCATGGTCTGAGCTTTCACCTGGGAGCTGTTCTGCTCTCGTTGGGCTTCATCACATATGTTGAACATGTTCTGAGAAAGAAGCTTGCATCCATCTTCAGTGCCTCTATCCTGTCAAGGCCCTGCACCTCTGACTGCAGCCATCAGCACAAGAAGGAGTATTAGGTTGTAACCTAACCTAAAAAATTAGACCTTCTGCGACCTGTAGACTGCTTTTAGTATGTGAAGATCCCGGGCCATTTTTTCAACTGATGCTCAAGTACACGCACGAGAAACAGGACGCTGACTGTCATTGACTTAACGGCCACAGGTGTCACTGTAAACAAGCAATTTCTGATTGTTACATAGAGCCCCTTTAACAGATTACACAAATCAGAAATCAATTCAAGTTGCTCATTTAGTTTTCCCCAGTAGCAAAATAAAGTATTCACAGTTAAATCCCTACAATACAAGTAACTGTTAGTACATTCTTGAAAATACGGGGCTCATTATCTAAAGATATTCAAAGAGAAATGTCTAAATTTGAGAGCTCTTTGCTGAAGACTGACAGTGTGTATGCTAATCCTGATAAAAAAGTGACACTGAGGATGTTGACATGTCACTCCCAAAACATCTACTGATTACATCGCAGTCAGTCAGCTTCATAACATGCACATCTCGACTCAAACTGCAGCACAGAGATGTGACGGGCCCACAGAGCCTGACAGAGGCGGCCTTGCATCCTCTGTCCTCATTAACACAAGTAGGGCAAAGAAGCATTTAAGGTTGAACGCAGCCCTTGTTAGGACTGCACACAATGCAGTCTGGAGAAACTCAATACGGGCCCTCACAAAGTTGTGAAGCTCCATTAATTATATAACAGCAGCTTGTCTGGCAGCCTGTTATATGCTAAATAAATGGCACATACAGTACATGTCCCTAAGGGTTGTTTTCATGTTTAAGCGGTTATGCATAACTATGACCATTTTATATTGATAAATGTCCTAATGAATAAAATAACAGTCATTTAAAACAATAACAATTGTGAGTGAAATTTTGTGAATTCTTTGTTTGGACTTTGGTAGAGACATTTTTCATCCGAAGACTGACGTGTGAGTTTTGCTTGTGCATTTGTTCTCTATCTTTTGTCATATGCATAAACAAAGAGCTTGACTCAGAATGTTTACTTGATGTGGTGATGACGTGTCTCAAGTCACAGATTTTCTTTCTATTTACATTGTTGCATTATGACTCAAAATTGACACCCTACTTGTACTCTTACAGTAGGTCATAGAAACTGTGTATTCGGTCTATTGGTCACTAATGTAGCCAGGTGAGCCATTTGAATTGTTCTGTCACCTGAGGCTACATCTTTCCTATTCCTGCTGTAATTTCAATGTACTGTAAGTCAAGATATCATCCATTCTAAATGTTTAATATGTGAAAATAAAATCAGCTATGCAAGCTTGTGCACTGTTGGCAACAGAAATACATTAGATTTAACATGCGCTCTTAGGTATTTGAAAATTGATCCTCAGACAAGAAAGTCAGTACTGAATGATTTTGGATTTGGACAACATTTTTAAAATGCTAATTTTCTGCAAGAGTTGCTCCTTAAATCTACAGCACTATCGGAAGGTCGGTCATTCGATTCCTGGCTCCTCCAGTCCACATGTTCAAAATGTCCCTGGGCAAGGTACTTAACCTAAAATTGCTCCTGAAGGCTGTGCCCTCAGTGTGTGAATGAGTCATCAGATTAGATCCTGATGGGCAGGTTGGCACATCAGTGTATGAATGGCTGTGTGAATGGGTGAATGCTGACATGTAGTGTAAAGTGCTTTGAGTGGTCGTAAGACTAGAAATGCAAGTCCATTTACCATTTACAGAATAAGTAATAATACATAATATGCTTATGGTATGGTTAGGGTAAAATAAATTGGACGTAATTTGTGAAGTGAAATCGTACAAAATGAGCGTAGTTCCTGGGGATATTGGGCTGTGCAGGTACATTTCTGCAAGTGTGGGTGTTGCGTGTCTTGCCTTTACTTCACTGCCACATTCATGATGTCAGCAGTGCAGGTTTATCCTGCTTGACACTAAACACTTAAGGAATAATATCAAACAAAGCACATGAGACCATGTTGTTAGAAGCTGTGTGTCCCTGTGGTATACTGTATCTCAGGAGGTGTGGGCCCTTATACTGTCTGCTCATGATCCACAAACAAAACATCCTAATGTACAGCTTAGGTTGCAGTGTATTGATTGTGAAGCATATGCTTGTGGTCCGTTGCAGAACCAAAAAATCTATATCACTTTGGGCTGTGACAATGTTGACCAATATATTATAACTGATGCCTTAAAGATTTTAATCCTTACTCTTTGTCTCAATCAGTCTCTTCCTGTGTGGTTGGGTCCTAAATGAACAAACCAACTTAGTACTAAAAGTTAAAACTGTTTTGACTATTTCACATGAGAGATTTCAGTTCTTGTGTGTTCTCAGTGTTTTTCTCTGAGCTCTCTGTAGTGGGCAGACTCCTAGGAAAAGGCTTTACTGTTTATTTACATACACTGATCAGGATTTAACAAACTTATAAATAATTAAAATGACTTGACTACATTGCCAAGCTACTGTCAATCAGACCTCAACAAACTACACCCACACAGTCTTGAGTGCTTGAGTGATTTGAATGATTCATTTTTATTTTTCTGAAAGACATCCTCTCAATTAACCTGTTTTCTAATATCTTTCTTTTTAGGATCCAAGCTGGACCGCTCAAAAATGTCTTTAAACTTATTTCACAGATACAAATTAAAGAAATCTGCCCAATGTTTACATGCTATGAAGCAGAGAAGTTGTATTTTTTTTTAAAAGTTTTCAAAAAATGACTGTAGAGTACTATGAAACCTGATTATTTTAAAGAGCAGTTAACACATCCAACAGGCTTAATAGGCCTACTCCATGAAGGCAACCTTGAACACCACCACCCAGTGTCTGATGGGGGTAATTCATGTCAGCCTGACGTCATCCCTTCCTCCCTGCTCACCCGGTGGCTCTGCTCTTTCTGTTTTGTGCTGGCGGTGCATTCAGGTGCTCTGAGACGTCAGCTCTCATTCATCAGACACATTATCGTTGTTCATTTCAGAGGAGGAATAAGGTCACTTTGACTACCAGATAAAACAGACATTTATTGAAGCAACACACCGCAGGCAACAGAGGCTTTTATGCAATTTTGCATTTGCAACCCATTTGAATTCCTCTCTGAATGGACTTAGTCTTTGTGTAGATAGGGTTGCATCAGGTGCTAGATGACTCCTGGTTTGATATTTGTTTGCAAAGTGATTCAATAATGCGTTTCCTCTGAAATGAGATCCTTACCAGTCAGAAAAAAAACAAAAACAGAAGGATAGCATGTGCATTACATTAATCCAAAGAAACACATAGTTCACTCATACTGCAACTCCTGATCTAGTGGTTCATTTTGATCATGATGCATTTCAAATATTTATTATAAAATATGAAAGACAGAAATTAACGGAAATATAATCCATTTTCTCCTCAATAGCTAACCAATTCACAGATCCAACATTTTTCTTTAAGGGCCAGTTCAAGCAGGATAACTCTCCTAATTCATCATCCCTGGGGCTCTTCTCAGTTTCTATCTGCTGACTTCTCTAGAATTAGTTCTTTCCTGCTAAAAGTTAGCTGACCAATTGAATACCACTCTCAAACGGTAAATATGAAACAACTATTTCTTGGTCTTTGAGGTTGCCAGGCAACTGCACCCAGCCAAGAAATAGTCTCATGCATAACTCCTCGTAAAACCACAACTTGTCGTTTTTACGTTTTTTGTATGTAGACGAGATATAACATGCTAATTAGTGAACTTTAGAGGTTCTGGTAGGCCTTTGGACAGAGCCAGGCTTTCCTGTTTCCAGTGTTTATGCTAAGCCAAGATAATCAGCTGTAGCTTCATATTGAATGGACAGATATGAGAGTGGTGGCTTCATCTCATCTAACACTTGACAACGCTCCTTTAAACAACCCCTGCTTGTTTTGTCTCTCGGCCACCATTGCAATCTTCATCACCCCACCGCCACGAGTATTGAGGCCAACTTTATGGCTCATATTAGTTGCTATTTATAGAGCCCTGTCCCCAAATCTGATCTTTAATCAATGGGGTCAATTTATTAGTGGGATCTAAATTCCTTTTTTTCAAATAAAGCTTCTGCATTAGTGTTCACTTGTGTCTTTCCTGACTGAAACATATTGGCTGTTTCAATCCTTGCATCAAGACTTTACCGTCAGAATTACAATGAACAGTTTTTAAAAAAGTACCAAAATCAATGCAGCAGAACCTGAGATATTGTGTAGTTCTTTTATTTGACAAATTCTTCTACTTATGAAACCTTTTTGCCACATGTCCAGTAGTACTCCCAACACGCTCATCCCAACTCGTCACTGACGCTTTTTCAGACCCCTCGGCGTCACTTTTCGGTTGCATTAAACACGTGCTTAATGTTGTGAATTAAACAAAAACACTTGCTTAGGTTCAGGCAATAAAAAACACAATTAGGTTTAGGAAAAGACATCATGGTTGGACTACTACGTTTGTACTGTAAAAATGATACTGAACATTGTAAACATGGGACACGAACGAACAGATTGTAACGTGACGCACGGGACCCGAACAGCGGTCTCCTGGATGAAAGCCCTGTGTTTGTTGGACCAAGCCTCCTCCCCTCCCACACGCCGTGTGTCCTTTTGCCTCTTAAAGCTATATATGTTACCATAGCACTTTCCCTGAGCATTTAATATCACAGATGGGTTTGCATTGTAGATAATGGAAACCCCGGTGCATCTTGTGCAAAGGGTGCCTTGTGTGTTGGTACCTAACGCCAATGGCTGTGACAAAGTGTCGGTATTTGATGCCTTGGGAATGAGAACGGGCTGGTACTCCCCTATACCTAAATAGACAAATCAGCACACTTCCTCTTTAAGAGCCTCTAACCACTGAAGCAGCATAAACAGCCAGTATTGCAGTTTTACAGGTGTTGCTGAGTCACTCTGCATCATCCATCACATCATCTTCTGTATCTCTAATGCATGACCTCTTTGGAGTCACAGGCATAATGCAAGTGGGCTGTGATCAGCAGGTAATTATTTATTATTATTGATTTTTCTTTTATTAATGGCTTTTAAGATACAAAAAAAAAAAAAATGAGTGACGACTCAAAATCACTCATCCAAAAAAGCAAAAAAGTAAAAGTGGAAAGAGTGAGATTAAAAGAGATGATACTGAATATATATTTGAAAAGGAAAAGTCTCCAACCTGCATAATAAGGATGTTTCACTGTTGAGGAGCAACAACATTTTAAGCATGACCACCTTTACTTTGAGCTTTGACCATGAAACAGTCAGAAATCCCTGCTCTGAAGATGTGAGGCTCTTCCACGGGTCAGAGGGCTTAACACAGTGACCTGGCCTTGTTATGCCTTGTATGTCAGGAGTAACATTTCAAAGCAATCCTATACATTGCAGGGATCCAATGGAGATCAGCCCAAACCGGTGTAATGTGTGATGTATCATCATCATTTAGTTGTTCCATCTCTATTTACAAAGGATGGTCCTATGGGAGAAGTCCACTCGCAAGGGATGTACACCAGATAATAAAAGCAAAGGCAAAACTCCAACATTTAGAGAAAAATCAACCTACAAAACAACACATAAAAGATAAGGAAAACATGGAGAAATTGTCATCAAACCAGCATTAAATAAAGTCTGAAACACAAAAATATGGGATAAAGGCCAAGTTAACCTTGAATATTTCCAATTCACTCCATGCATACACAGGTATAGTCAGTGATGGGTAAATTGTAATTTCAGAAAGAAATTGAAATGCCTTTTACTAAGCTGTGCTTTGAATTTGGGGACCTCCAGATAGAAACACTCCTGAAATCTAAAGCAGAGAGTCTGCATATACTGCAATAGAGATGCAAGATCCATAAGCTGTTTTAGAAGTGCTTTATAAATATATACTAAGGGGGGGGGCAGGCTCTTGCTGTCCTTGTTGCTGCTCGGATTCTCTTCTGACTGAGAGTGCCAACCCACACTCCTGTACGAGTCACAGTGTTGAGTTCTAAAGCCATCTGCCATCTGAATCTCACATCGCTGTGACACAAAAACATCTAAAGGGTCAAGTGTAGCAGATGGCACATATTGTAATTATTGAGAGTGGACCCAGTTTAACAGCATATAATATACTAAGATATCTGTCGAAGATAGAGATGTCACAAATGTCAAAATGGGAAAGCTCTCACCGGAGACACCAAGGATACTGACATTTCACTCTAAAAATATCTAAAAAGATTAAATCCCAGCAGGCTGAGAGGTGAAAATGATACAGCATAGCTTTACATACTTTGTCTTCATTAAAACACACACACACACACACATGCACACACACGGCGAAAAAGCATTTAAGGTTAAACACAGCCCTTGAAAGGTCTGCACACAATGCAGACTGGAGAAACTCAATACGGTCTCTTACAAAGTCGTCTTCAATTATGTAACAGCAGCTTGTCTGACAGTAATGTATGCAAAAACTCCTCAGAAACATAAGCTCCGGTCTGGTGGCGTGATACTGCAGCCGTGAGCAGAGACCGTAAAATGCAAAGCAGCGATATGGTTTGTTGGCTCAAGATAGAGACAAGAGGGCATACAAAGTGGAAAGTCAAGGGACTTAACAACCAATCAGCAGCTTTATAACCACGCATAAATAGTGCCATCAAGTGTTTGCATGTGGCACCTGCAGACTGTGCATTGTTGTATTGCTCATTTTACTGGATGATTTGAATAATTTTCCCAATGTTGCCAAACAGCCATGTTATACATACACTTACTTCTGTAGCTATGGTGACTAAAAGTTATTTTGAGTTTTAATGTTCAGAAGGGCTCAGCCAAGTTGAAAGGTGAAACTGGTGGTGGCTCTACCTGTTTTTTTTGTTTTTTGTATATAGCTGTCAAGCAAGAATGGCGTGCATTTAATGGCTCACAGTTGACCTATAACTCAGTCTCTACTGTAGGATATGTGGGTAATAACTGAACTTATCTACACTGTTTTAACTGACTTACAGTTTCTGCATTCTTGAAGGCAGTAGCTTGCATGGACTGAAAGTGGCGGATTAAAAACTAAGCACCTCTGTTTGGTCTGTCCTGATTTGATCTGTCAAGATAAATTCAGACAGTCGTATTATCTGATGGCCTGGAGTCACAAGACTGTTCAGATATGCTTATCTGAACACAAGTATGTTGTTGTATTAAAGGTCTGCGTCTAAGTTATGCAACATGAACAAGATATCGTGTGAAAAACACTTTTCAGTAGCTTAAAAACATCAGTTTCCAGCTGTGTGACAATGCATTTTTACAAGTAATCTATTGGGTTTCCAATTAGATTAAGAGGAGATTTTTCTTGGCTCATCAAGGAAAAAAACTTAATCCAAAACCACCAAAATTGGAGCTACATGGCATTCGCTGATTATTGATGATAAGGAAGTTCACCAAGTTCACTCGTGACTCCAGACTTTCTGAATAGTCAGAGAAAAACTCTATTCTTCAACAGTTTATGGTGCATTTTTGCACTCAATACAGAACCATTTTTTTCCAACCAGTGAGTTGGGGGTAGCAACGTGGCTTTGACTTTAGAATGAAGCATCAGCAGACAGCCATTATAAAAGTGACATTTGCATTACCATTATTATTATTACGCTTTGTATTATGAACAGCTAGCAGCATGCCTCTATGGATGGCAACGTATGTCTGTTGGAGTGTTAGTCAGTTGGTTCACCACTTTAGTTAGTGCTTTAGATCAATTACCATGAAATCATCCTACTCCAAAGGCAACATTTCACCTATATTACTGGGTCCACACAATCTACATTTACAGTGATCAGTTATAAAGAAAAGACAATTACTAACAAACAGCAGAGCAAGAATATAGCAGGGGGCGACTTCTCTGGTTGCAAAAAGAAGTCTGATTGTACAGAAGTCTATGAGAAAATGAGCCTATTTCTCACTTGATTCATTACCTCAGTAAACATTGTAAACATGAGTTTATGATCTCAATCGCTATTTACCAGTCTTCTTCAATACAGCATGATGTTCATTTAGTAAATTATTATCCCATTTAGAGTCAAATAGGCCATAAAGCAGGGGATGCTTTATGGCATGGCCACCTTGTGATTGACAGGACGATAGCATGGCATTGTCCAGTCTGTGTTTTTGTCTTGGAACTTTAACCCTTTCACAGTGTGTTTTCAGTTCATGAACGTTAATTATAACGTTTTTGATCCCCTAAAAAAGTCTTATTTGGCATTTGGTTGTACTAAGCTCCACCCTGTCGTGTCACTTCTGGTTGCAAAAAAACAAAATGCCGAACTCAAAGCTTCAAAACCATAGCCCACAAAACAATGGGTGACGTCACAATGACCACTTTTTATAAAGAGTCTATTGTACCACCTTGGAAACTAAGGCTATGTCACAGCTAGTGATTAGTTAGCATGGGCTGCTTACGTTTTCTCCAACAAGTTTCTGAGGCCGGCATGTTGAAAGTCAGTTATCTTCTCATTTTCAGTCACACCTATCTAGCAAAGTCATCTCCACTGCAAAACGTCTGCTCACCGTGACCCTCGCTCTTCATCACAGTGAATGAGACAACACAAATGAGTCGACTATTCAGTGATGAAACAAGGTAAATTACCTTAACTCAGATCACAAAGTCAATGAAAGACTGTAAACATAGTTAACTGTGTGGAATATAATTAAAGCATGTACGATACATTTGTGTGTTGCGATGGTGCTAACAGGAAAGATCAGATGCTGAACCATAAATCAAGACCTACACTGGGTTTCTACAGCAGGACTTCTGTTAACCCCTTGTGTTGAGGATGAATCCAGCTCTAATTTATGTCAAATGATCGAAGGAAATGCCATATCAAAGCTATAATACTGTATATCCACTTCCAGCTCTAACTGCAGCAGTTGACAAAGTAGCAGACAGTGGCTGTGATGCAGCTCTGAATACGGAGACTAGCTGTATTAAAAATCAGTCTGCATAAAGAGAGATTGCTTCTAAGTTAAGATTCAAACTTGAATTGTGAGTGCTATCTACATACCATGTTGTCATTCTAGCATGAGTGATCATGAGCAAACTTGCATGAACCCTCTTAGGTAGACAACACACCCAACGCACAGTCCACATACTGAGCATTCTTGTCTTCTAATCAAGGTTTTATGATCTCCCACCATATCTGCCTGTCACCTCAGATGGCACCAGACTTATTTGTCACGTAACCTCCATACTTAAGTAACGCCACATAGTTATTGTAACCCAAACTGTGATCTTCTGGTAATCCTAACTGAGTAGTTTGTTGCCTAAACCTGCCTTATTTTGAAAAGACTATATGCATGTAATGAGCGGATATTGGCATGTGTTGCTGGACATTTGTTGGAAAATGCATGAAAAATAAGTGACAACTTTTCGTAAGAACTACAAACTGTTGAGGATGTTGCACCAGGACATCAACAACAGCAGGATTAGAATGAATGCAGGCCAATGGCTACAAGAAAGTTGAGAAGAAAGTCATAAACCAATGTTTTCCTTCAAATGACTTCAAGCAGAATGAGAAAAGAAAAGTGAAACTGAGAAGAGAAAATGGGTTGATAGACTCAAAACCAACACCAAAACACTGTGTACTGTTGCATCCCAAACCACCTCATGATGCTTCTGCATGTCCTGAGCATGAACTAAACATTCACGTGAATGCAAGTAAAATGCAGTGACAAGTCGATGCTGCTCAGTACAACAGTAAGGAGGAGTTATCTGACAACAGAAGTGTGGACTCGAGTCACAAATTTGATGACTTTCGACTCGACTTGACAAAATCAAACTTGGACTTGAGCCTTTTGCCTTGAAAATCCTTGATACCATTGAAATGTATGTATTTAAAATGTGAGCGACGAATCATTTCCCTTCATTTCCTGAATCAGCTAACATTAACGTTATAAAGTTGACACTTAATTCCCCATATCCACTTTTTTTAACCAAATTGGACAACATCCAATCAAGTTGCCAGAGAGAACCATGAATAACTATGGTGATATTCACTTCGCAACAAACTTGTTTTAACAAATATATACAGTTTTAAATTGTAAAATTAAAAAAAAAATCTTTAAATTGTTTTTAAAAAAATTAAAAAGAATTCATGATTTTTTGTAAATTTAACATATTCTGTTGTTTAGGACTCAATTCAAAGTTTAGGATTTGGGACTTGACCTGGGACTTGAGTGCAAAGACTTGAGACTTACTTGTGACTTGCAAAACAATAACTTGGTCCCACCTCTTTCTGACAACAGGCATAATGAAATATGACCACGTACTGTTAATGCTGAGAAATAAAATGGGATATGAACAGAAATTTGAATTTGAATTGCGTTTACAATATCAAACCTTTAAATGAGACACCCAGATGTACTGAAGTGGATATTATGTTTGCAGATGCAGCCACTCCCAAACTGATGGCACCATCAGAGGGAAGAGCCAGATTTTATCTGGACAGGCAGCACTATAAAAGTCATGAGATGAAGGTGAAAGTCATTCCTCCTTCTTGAGATCTTCTGATCTTCGTTAACGGCATCATGACGGTGAGTATAATATTCTGATGTAATATTTGGAACTGCATCTTAATTAAGAACATTTCAGACTCAAAATCATGTCTGATACAATATGTATATTTACATATGAGATAATTTACTACAAGGAGCGATTCATTCCTGGAAGTCAGGCTGCAGCCCTGGTACAATATAAGTATAGTACAGTATAATGCAAAACTTCAAACTATCAAAATAGCATAATAGTGTCACAAATACCCCAGTGGTGAGTTCAATGTTTGTGATCAAATCTGCACCAATAACAATACAAATGCTTAAAAGCCATTTTTGATTGATTTTTGAGGTCACTGTTGATATTTGAGAATTTAAATATCTTGTGAGGATAAATCAGCCAATATTTGTTTAATATAAGATAAACAGACATAATCAGAATTTCTTAAATTTGTTATTTGGTTAAATTTGGTTATTTTGATGAAATATTTTCTGAGCATTTTACACTTGAAAATTGTCACAGCTCTCTGATGAACAAATGTAATGGCTTTTGAATTGAAATATATGATCTTATATTATCATGAAACCAATTGGATTAGGCTTTACTGTCTTTACTTTATAAGACTCAAAATAGCATGATATTTCCTCTAAAAGGACAGAGTGGCATATATGCACTTTCAACAGCATAATACAATTATTTGTTTATTATTTGTTTAAAAAGGAACAAAGGTACGGACCGAACCATGCAGTGGAAACATAGCATAAGATGTCTGATGTTGACCAACACGCTGGGTCACAAAACACAGGAATGCAGGTACGATACCCATCGTACGCAGGCACGATCCCAAAACTTAGATAAATAAAATCAGAAATATGACTAGAAGTGACTTTATTAGCGTGCATTTTTTATGTGAAAAGTGCTACAAAATGCTGCCCACCAACCGGTGATGAGCAAAAAAGCATTTTACCCCAAAAAGGTGAAGTGGGTTTGGTCAGCAACCATTATTGGACACAGCCAGGAAACAGCCAGAAAAAACGTGTTTAAAGCTAGTGTTTAAAGTATCCACGTTACTGATCATGTGATGTCTTGATTTGAATAGTCCAAACATTTTCGTTGACCTTTCACAATCGGCAACATTACTCTTAATCTGGTTTGAGAAACATAGGGGACATAATCTTCCAGTTTGACGAGATAATCTGAGCAGTAACTATTTTTTAGGAAAAGTTTTGTATGAAAGTTCTGAAACAAATGAAAATGCATTAGAATGTGTCACCTGAGAGTTAATTACTTGTTGTCTTACACAGATTCTTTTTTTGCACTTTTACTCCTCAGTCATTCTGCACAGTATTACATGCGCCAAGTCAACTGGAAGAAGCCATGAACATGCTCCTCACGGTGTTCGGGAAGCATGCTGAAAAACATGGCGACAGGTTGCAACTGAGTAGAAGGGAGATGGGGAATCTGTTCCGTGAAGAGCTCCACGACCTCCTGAAGGAGGTACTGACCTCACTCTCATTGTCTCGCTGGGACTTCTAATTTGACCTGGTGTGTTGAAGAATTTAATGTTTGAATCATATGATTACATTTAAATAATCCTTTCATTTTGTTTCTTTTTTCAAAGGCAAGCAATCGGCCTCAAAAATTTGGGGAGATCTTGGCTTCTCTGGACAAGGATCTGGACGGCCAAGTGAACTTTGAAGAGTTTGTTTCCATGGCCACTAAGCTCATTATGTGCACCTCCCCCTACTTTGATGATTACGGTGGTGTTTCTATGTGTGGTAATAGATAGAAAGCTCTAAAACTATAAATGTGAACCAGTTAACGATTGGTTATATACTCACATTTGACACCTGTGATTAAAAGTACAGTCACAAAGACTCCAGTTGCGAGCTCAACTTGTTCTGTCATTAATTTGATCTGAATATTAAAGATGAACTCTCAAATTAACTCATGAAATGTCTTTTGTCCTTTAATGTGTTAAATTGATCTTAAGAATCAGGAAGGTGATTCATTAAAATGATCTGTGAAACACATGTCTGTGTGACCTTCAGTGTCTAGTCCCTTCTTCTTGAATACATCTGCATTATACTGAATTTTTACTTTTCCAACATTTTTAGTTAGGGGTTCATGATTATAGCTACTATAACCTGTAACTACTTCAAAGTATTATTGCCTGTCCTGATATATTAACACCATGCTGATTTTATGTTTACATGTTTCAAAATGTATGTTGTCACTAAAGGAGTTGAGCACAAATGTGTAAAACTTTTTTAAAACTTTTGCCAAAAAACATCCAATCATCTTCCTTCCTGCACTGCACAGAAAGTTTCTCTGCAGGTACTTCAGTCATTACAAGTTTGTACAAATTCATACGAACATAGATTTTGCTTCAAAAACACAGAATTTAAGAGGCCGGTCTTTGTCCTGTCTTTGCAGTCTTGTTTCCTGGTGTGTGTTGAGTATTTCTGCCTCACTGTGCCACTCAACATGGTTTTACACGTCTACTGTTGCGTTAGACAAAAATAATCATGGACCATAATCATGGTAGCACATTAATTAAGGAACAAAGGAATTTGGTTTTTCTAAAATGATAAAAAAAGACTTCAAGTTTGCCACAGCTCTCCCGTTTTGATTTGTTACTCTATAGCCGCGTTTCCACCAAGCAGTTCAGTTCAGTTTGTTAAACATTAAACCGGTTATTTTCAAGTAAGTTTTGGATTTGTTTTAGTACCACGTCGGTCGAGGTTCCAAGCGAGCTGAGCCAATGCTAGAATGTAGAGTTAAAACACTGCAGACCACTCATTGGTTAGAAATAATTGTTACCAGCCCATTCTCATTCTCAGGGTGTCAAACACCAACGCTTTGTCACGGCCATTGGCATTCGATACCACTGCACAAGGCACCGTTTGGTGCCGATATGCAACCCAATGCGCTTTCCATTAACTACAATGTAAACCCATCTGCAGCAACAGTAAACGCTGAGGGAAAGTGCTGTGGTGACGTAGTTTAAAGAGACACAGGGCAGGCAGGAGGGGAGGTGGATGAGTCCACCAAACACAGGGCTTTCATCCAGGAGACCGCTGTCCATGTCCCGTGCGTAATGTTGCACTTTCACTTTACAAATCAGCAGATTGTTTGTGTCCGGTGTTCACAATATCAAGTCACATTTTCACTGTACAAATGTAGTAATTTTAAGTCCAACCATGTTTTTTCCTAAATCTAACTATAGTGGTTTGTTGCCTAAACCTAAGCACATGTTTTTGTGTGTTTACTGTGAGCGAAAAGTGACACCAAGGGGTCTGACAAAGCATCAGTATGTGACGAGTTGGGGTGAGGACATGTTGGTATTGTAGTTCCCATCATGAGGAGATGTGTTTCAAATGACTTGGAGTAATCCATTTCATGGCCTTCAAAATACAAGTGTTTTTAATCTTTAAAACAAAATGGTATAGGGTTAGGGCTCCATGGCATTTTTCACAGAAGAAATTTAACTTGTCACAGTAGGAAAAGCTCATGTGTAAATCATAAAGTGAATGATGGCTGAATTCCATTTTGCTGCTTTGATTTCAGGTTCCTGATATCCTGCATTCTTGCTCACAGTCACTCACATAGGAACAGAGCTATCTTTAGTGTAGCTATTAACATCCCTGCTTTTCCTACTATGACAAGTCAAAATGTGTACTGTGAGAGAGGCCTATTACACAGAGCACGCAGTACAGCAACTGAGCAACAGATGGAGACACAGACTTCATGATGACCAGACATCCTCACAGATCCACTGTCATGAAATTAACTTTATTTTCCTTTTTTTGGTTTGGATGTGGATTATTCCTACGGGCTTTTGTCTTACTACATATTGATGAATTTTCATGATTTATTGAATGTATTTAATATTTTTTTGGGAAACAAGCAGTATCTCTTTAAAGCTTTTACTTTGGGAAGCAGCAACCAAAAAAACACTCTATAAACTGAAGAAAAGCCTGGATGAAAAACTCTGGCAAGAACTCTCTGTTCCAGTCGTTACAGTCAAACAGAGACTGAAGCAGAGAAGGGGTCAGATGTACTCCAGCAGGCAGACGAGCTGATTGATCAGGGCTGGGTGAGTGCTGATTGCAGGCAGCTGCAAAGACTCCGCTCTCAGCCAAGCAGGCAGGTAGGGACCTCTGGTGGATCTGGAGGATAGCACAGGGATTAGTAACGACCAGCATGAGTAAAAACTATCTCCAGCATGTTTCTCCTGCATGAAAGCATGACAGGCTTCTCCTTCAAATGCAGTCCAACTTGTACTTTAGGTGTCATTTTGCTCTCTAAATACATTTTGTGAACCTAATAGCATCAAAGCTCTCATCTTTTGGTAATTCCATGAACAAGATTCATTCAACAATTTATACCCCTGATGATCTCTAAACCCCCATGTGGTTCTTAGTTGCAAATGTTGTGTTACTGTGTGTCCAGATCTCTCTGCAAGCTATATTATAATGAGAAGTGTTTTGCAGCGCGTATCCCCTCCACTAGCTGTTTGTTTCACGCGTCATTAAATTGGACATAGCTGGCATCATGTACAGCCTTAGCCAAACATGACGTGCCGTACATGTGTTCGCAGGCCGGCGGAGTGTTTACGACTGAGATGGACAGGAAATGTGCTGTATGGATCTTATTAACAGTGAGAGTAAGCAAGGGATTCAATATCCTGACTTCATGTCTGGAGCGACAGTTGTTGGAGAGTGTTTACACACGCATGCATGACTGTGTGTTCTCTGACAGTGTAATAAAGCTGTATATAAAGAGTCGTATATGTGAAACCAACCTTGAGGCCCAATTACCTACACAAATACTTACACCAAATCTTTCCATTTTGGTCCTGGAGATGATGGAATGATTCTTTGATCCAGAATATCAACTGGAACATGTGAGAACAGAGCTATACTCATACTTAATCTTTTACATTGTGATTGATTGTTAGTTAGAAAGTTGTTAAACCAACCTAATTGGTAAGTGACATTGTGGAGTGGCCATTTCACTCTTCTGGTGATGCATTTGTGTACAAATGCCTCTTTATGTGCACATCCATATGTTTGCTTACAGGTTTGCATGCGGCTCGTGAAGGAGGGCAGCATGCGTGTGTCTACATGTGTACTGATCCAGTTAGACATTAACAGATGGGTCATCTTGTATTACCTTCCTTCTTTTGTTTGAACTGAAGTAAAACCTTTTTCTGTGGTTTTACTGCTTAATCCTCCCATTTTGGGTTTCCCAGCTCCCTCGAACATGTCTGCCCACTGGAGCTGCTCGACGTTTACTGGAGAGAAACCATCAACACACTGATCCAACACAAGGCTGAAACAGGCTGTAAGCTCAAACTTTCATGAAAATTAGCACAGTCTTAAAGCAGTAGTTTTTTTCCATGGGACCAGTTTTTATTAAGTAAGTAATTTTTTCAGTAAAATTCATCAACACATTCTCATCCCAACTCATCTTGTCAGACCCCTCGACATCACTCTTTTTGGTCGCAGTAAACATGTGCTCAATGTTGTGAATTAAACAGAAAACATGTGCTTAGGATCAGGCAATAAAACTACTATAGTTAGGTTTAGGAAAATACTGACATGGTTGGGCTTGAAACCAATAGGGTTTGTACAGTAAAAATGACCCTGAACGTTGTGAACGGGGGAAATGAGCGAACATCTGTAACGTGACGCATGGGACACAAACATCGGTCTCCTGGTTGAAAGCCTTGTATTTGTTGGTGAGTCTACTCAGGTATTAGAAATATTGACGCACAGAGCTGAGACCTAAGGCAACACAGCAGAGCCCAACACAGACCAGGTTACACTGGATATAATTTGGACCTGGCCCGACTTAGGTCCTGGGTTGGATCTTGGTTACTAGGCACCGTGAAGACCTCTTTTTCCGGTTTCCAAGATGGAAAGTCGGGGGATCACCAAAGTCATTAGGATTCATCCTCTGGACACCATGGAAATCTGCACCAAAGTTCATGATAATCCATCCAATTATTGTTGAGATATTTCAGTCTGGACAAAGTTACCACCAATATTTCCTTCCCTAAAGCCATTCCACTAGCGTGGCCAAAAACTACTTTATAATGGTTAGGGAAAGATTAATCTCTGTGGGCAACAGGACAAGATTTTGGTATCAGAAGCATTCTGGTGGGCTTTGGTTGAATGCAGGCAAACAGTCCGTGTGGAGAGATTTCACAAAATGCAATCTCTGAACCTACCAGCTATCGTCTGGTGATGATTTAGCTTTTTATTGGTGTGAAATAATCTTGTAAACTGGCTACTTGTGAAACAATCCAGTCATACACGTCGTCTCTCACATGTCAAGTTGCTAGTCGTACTATAAACAATGAGCAGTTGCTAATCGGACTGTAAACAATGAACAGCACATAGAAAAGGAAGTCTTGGTCTTGGAAATCCCCTGGCTATACCAGAATCCCAGAAAGCTTATTCGCCGTCAGACCGATATCCGATGGCTTCCAAGATTGGGAAAAAAATTGTGGTGAAAAGAAACCAACATTGACTGTTTCAGCAGTCTCCAATGTCAAAGTTACGTGCTTTGAGAACCCAAACATCTATCTCGACATCCTTTCTGAGAGGTGAAGAGTCATTATTCGCATGGCCACATTCGATTACATGGACATTAGACAGTAGAAACATGAAGAGAAGTTCAAAAATAAAACCCTTAACAGTAATGATTGTAACAATAGTAACAGTAATCACACATCAAATCAGAGAATTTGCTCAGATGAAAAACCTGGTAATAAATGGTCAAATATTCAGAGCCTCTCACACGGACAGTTCTGAAGTAGAAAGATGGAATACATGGATCATTTTCGCCTTAACAACCTTAAGCAAAGGTAGAAACCGTGACGCCTGGGGTCTGGTCTTCGTTATCAGACGATACTTAAAGTTTACTGCTTGGAGTGAAAGAGAGTTATCAGTGCATCCCTGCTGTTTGCATAGTTTCTCCAGTGAAAGATGGACCTGGACAAGCAGCGATAGGACTCAGGTCAATGTTTACCTCTCACCTTTCTTATCGAGCTGGGAGTTTGCCCTCCGCCCAGACAGAAAGCCCCTCGCCTCTCCCCTCAGTGTATCGCCGCCTCTCACCTTCAAGCCGTTGAGCAACAAACCGGTTACAACATTGACAAAGTGAGAGCTGTGAGAGCCGAAACCGCGAAAACACAAGACGCCGATGACGTGGTTTAACTCCACAGCAAGAGTTGGAAGAATGTGTATTATGAACTTGAAAGACTGAGCGTTGCCTTGTCGACTATTAACCCTTTTCAGAAAGGTTAACCCTAATCCTAAATGTAACTAACATTGACTATGTGCTTCTTATCTTTTGTTTTGGCCTCCGAGTTCACCCTCCGTCCTGCTCCACCTGTTTTCCTCTTTTCTTTCCTTTCAAAGCAGGTGTAGTCATTCAGAATGAGAAACCGGCCTTAAAGCACTGTCAACATCATATATGTCATGTCCATTTAGTAGCTTAGTGTTTAGTGGATAAGTGGCCAAAAGAGGGCGTGATGTGTGGATATTCTCAGAAGCTCTAAGACCACCAACAGTAAACAGGTTGTTTAAGACCTCCAAACTAACAGGAGATGAAGGAAAAACTTAAAGATAAATATGGTTTATTACAGATTGGGTCATGATTTCCATCAGTAATAATAACTACACAGAACTCATGCAGTGAATGATCAGAATTTATTCCAGAAACTGACTTTAATGGAGTGATAGCTTGGGATAAACTTGACAGCCACCAAGTTTTTGAGAGCATACAAACTTTGTGAAGATCTGTTGTCACCATGACCGCTGCCCGATCTCCTATAGGTCAGAGGTCACCGGGCAGACTCAGCTCCATCGCCCCTTCCTTGATCTATCCTTCATCACATCTCTCTTTCTGCATCATGGATGTATTAAGACAAGTTGCTTTCCAGACCCTGAATGTTTTTCTGTCCCCTGTATCTTTGGGAACGCAGAGTATGTGCGTTAGAGTTGCCCCGTTGGCCCAAAAAACACAATCAATCAATACGGTGAAATGACTGTGTGTAACGTCAACCCAGTCGGACATGTGTTGTTGGACATTTGTAGAAGAACACATGAAAAAAGAGGAATAACTTTTCGTGCGATATCATATGAACAGTTTTATGACGATACGTTGCTATAAATGAAATTGTTAATGCTGCTCTGTGTCTGCTGGATGAGTAAATAGGCAATTGTTTGGTGAGGTGTATCAACACCATGACTTTATGTCGTGTTTACAGCTTGTTCTGCTATTATTTCATTGAAATGTTGTTTTTTATGCTCACTGTATATTTGAACAACCAATATGTGTGTGAGCAGTTATGAAACACGACAAGTATTTTTTTGTATGAAAATGGTGCATTAGTCTTTGTTATTTATTTTTTTGTTCTATTATTTTCTATATATTTTATTTATATTAAATAAATATATTTAACTAACATGGTCTGTCTTTTTTTTTAATCTTTCCCAAAGTGGTATGTATAAGTGATTGCACGTGTTTATTTCAGTCGTAAAACTCTGTGAGACTTAACTTTAAAGATGATGCATCTTTTATTGACCTGACTCCTCATCACTTTACATAATCTCTGAACTTTTAACATTTTGTAACATCATGCCATTTCATTCTTACCAAACACAGTAACATATTTTTTACGTCAGTGGTGTATGACTGTTTGTGTCCGTATATACTGTATGTGTGTGTGCGTGTGTGTGCGTGTGTGTGCGTGACAACCCTCCGGCCCTGCAGCAGTCAGGACAAAGGCACGCCGTCCCGCAGCAGACAGAGAGTCTGCAGGCAGAGTGAACACACAGATAAATTATGTCGACTAATGGCTCATCAAACTGTCACATTGAGCCCAGACAATGCACGCAGCGCTGTGCAACCGCAGAAGAAGAAGACACAGAGACACAGAAAGGCTATACTTAAAGAGTCGGATGTGGGATGTCACTCAATATTGCTCAACAAGGTGCATGACCTATCCTGATGGAGGGATTAATGTGTGTGTGTGTGTGTGGGTGTGAACGCCTGATGAAAAACTAATAATGTAGCTAGAGTAAGATTTTTAGAAGCATACTGTACTTTCATTTTTATATTGTCTTTATCTTTAACTTGTTTGTTTCACATTATCATATTGTCTTTTTATATTTTCTTATTTTTGTGCACTGGTCCCCAGAAAAAAACTGGATCTTTTATGGTTAAAAATGACAATCAAACTTGAACTTTGAACTTTGAACTCCGGAGAGAAGTTGAGACCCTTTAAAGTGTTTGTTCAACATGTTGGTCTAGAGAGAGATATCTCAATAACAGCTCACCAGATTGGCTACACTTAGATTGCAATGGATTTTGCTTTGAATATTCATGCTCCCCAGAAAAGATTTCTAAAGATTTGGGTGCTGCTAGACTTTACAAAATGTCTTTTTGTACATTACAAATATCCGGTTTTCATGGAAAGATATGCTCCCAAGAGAAAGCGATCATTGTCCCCTCTCAGACAAACTCCACCACTGGTAGGACTCTAAAGGTGTGTTCAGACCAAACACCTCGTCTCGACTCATGCGAATACGGCTGCTGGATTGTTTTTTGGAGTATTTGAGGAGCTAATGCTAACCATAGTGCTAACTTGGTTCGTAGCAATGTACAACCAATAGCTGCTGATACTTTCACTACCATGTAGGCCTATGACTCCGTTCACTTTTCTCCAAGCTGTCGCCTTTTCGTTCTGTCTCTGTACAGTACTGACATTGAGTCTTAGAGCCCATAGACGGCGATGACGACGAGGACGACGAGGACGACGAGTGTGTCCTCCATTACTGATTCTCGGTGATGTCAGGAGAATCTCAGCGCTGATAGGAACAGATGCATATTCCAGCCCAGTCGCACAGCAGTTCAGAAAATAGTTACGAAATTTAATGTATTGATTCGTGTTCATAGACACAAATTTGTGATGGTCGGCACGAAAGCAATTGTCATGTAATCCACATAATTGTGAACCAGAAAGTATAAAGAGCAACAAACTGCTGTGTAGGGAGGACGCCGAGGTGGGTGGGTGGGTCAAAAAACAGTGTTTGTGTCCCGTGTAAAACATTTTAAGTCATTTTAAACCAAACCACAATCTTTTCCTAAACCTAATTAACTAGTTTTATTTTGAAAAGACTGGAGTAGAAATTGACATGTGTGTCACGTGTTGCTGGACATTTGTGGGAAAACGCATGAAAAAGGCGTTGTTGGAAGTCGTGCTGAGCTTCAAGAAAAGAAAGGGAAATCTGTGTCTATGTACACAAATAAAATAGATCAAATTTCGTGACTCGTATTTAACAAACTGCTGTGAGACTTTGTGTCTTTGCATTGACTTTGTATGTATTGTTCCACCTGAAAAATTAGCTTCATGTTTGGTCTGAACACACTTTAAAAATAACAACCATCATAGTGTGTGCCTTCACTCTTTTTGTTGGGTATAATGGACACTGAAGCCTACAGAGTGGACTGTGTGAGTTTTGGACTGGCCTGGTCCTCTTTCCTGATGTTAATATATTCTGACGTATTGCATTCACGGTATGTGTTTATTTCTGTTTTCTGGAGGTGTGGATGGATTTTCACTGGAACTTGAGTCAATAATCCTTCCAGAGAACTTCCTAATTGTAAGAGAAAGTTTAAATCAAAGTACCATCTTGTAAACATGTGTGTGTGACTGTGTGTGGGGGGGCTGGATTAGATGTTTACTTGTTGTAAACAAGACAAATATAAACAGTTTTTTTTTCTCTTCATGTGTGTAATGACTGACTAGCACCAGCCAGGCCTTCTGAATCTGTGTTACAAAGTTTGACAGTTTTCATCCAAACCGCAGACGTTTCCAGAGAAACACATTCAGATCATCCACAGTCAAGGGTAATAAGGAAATAATGACTCACATCTATGAGGACCCAAGAGTCCATATTGGCTGGAAGTGCACATAATGACCAAACATGTTATTTTAACCCTTCTGTTTTTAGCCTACTTTGCTAAGCTAACTGTGTCTATTTAATGTACAGTGATATCGATCCTCTCATCTGAAAAAGACAATATTCCTACTAAGCTGTTTACATGGCTGCTGAAAATGAATATTCCACTAATATTCCCGTTCACATGCAGCCGTGCATACTCCAATCTGGAGGTGGAGAACTTGTTGGACCGCACGACCACAGCCTCCCTCTTTCATTCCTTCAACCACCTTCTTGAAAAGGTCAGCGTTGTGATATTTGCGCAGAACCAGAAACCTGTTTATATCCAAGTCTTTCATAATGTTTAACAGTAGGTGTGTTTCTTCTTCCTTTTCTTTCGGGTATGCAACTCTACAAACTGTCAGCTAGTTGGTTTGTGTCCAACACACAAAGCTGCAGACAAGAGTCCGTGAAAGAGAGTCAAACTCCCATAGATGCATATTCCAAATGTGCTGTATACATGTCCAAAGAATGCTCCTAAAACCTGAATAATGTCGGCATATCCCACATCTTAATCTAATTATTGTAACAGTGTGACAAAGCTCTTTAGAGTTTGAGGAGATTTTTCCATTTAAAGGCAGAAACCACAAACTACTCAGTGGAACTGTAAGTTGACTTTCATCAGACCGGTAAAAATCACTTCATCCTCTCCTCCTCCTCTGAGCTGACGCTGACCAACAAGAATGATAAAATACTTTTCTTGACTTAACATGCCTCGACTTCCTGTTTTGTCAAAAAAAATGTTTTCTTAGGAAAGTCCTGAATAGGTGTTTTGTCGGTGACCAGTGATAGTGGCACATTTCCGAGCATACTGAACTTTTTCTTATCTAAAGCGGGAAAGAAATCCAGCTTCTTTCTGTAAATGAACACATTTCTGCCTTTGTTTACCTACTAAAGACTGACGACAAACATTGAACTTGTTTCCAGCAGCACCTCCCTGATTCAATGATTTCAATGCATTCCTACTGGGAGCCTCCCAGTTCTACCAGTCTGCTTCTGTCGGCCTTTGTCCATCAATTGTAACTACTGAGTCCCATCTGACTGCAGCCTTTGTGTTCCGTGACAACATGTTTTTACAGCTACCTCTTAAACCTTCAGGGTTTGTTTGATACTCAAAAGAGAGATCTTATTATCACTTTGAGATGTAAATATTAAAGGCTATTAAAGGCTGTTAAGCTAGCAGCTTGTGGAACAGTGCGCTCAGGAAGGTAGATAGATCGTCCAATCATGACATTCGGGCCGAATCACAATGATTGGCTCATTACAGTCCTGCGACAGCCACAGATACCAGATTTTTTTCTTTTTTTGTCAGAGCATTTGATTTATTGATTGCTGTCAGGATGTTAACGAGACTTTCAACTATTATAACAAAATATGTTTCTAAAATCTTTACAAACCCTGTCTGAAATGTTTGAGTTTGAGGCTGTGGCACTGAACCGAACAGAGCGTCACATTTTCTGTCATCATCGTGACCGGTCAGTGCAACTCCCTTTCAGGGCAAAGTGAGGACACTAAAACCCCTGGGGGTAAAGTATATGTGTGTGTGTGTGGGGTTGTTTAAAGACTGATGGTAGCTGTCAACCCTCTCCGGCCCTCGCAACCCCTGGCAGAGTCCTGTGTCGGTTATAACCCTCACACACACTCCGTGTATATGCGTGTGTATGTGTGTATTATCAGGAGCGGAGGGCATCCTAATGAACGACCTTTGACCCCCAGAAAGGGGATCCGGGTAGAGGAAGTTGAGAGGAGAGGTGAAGAGGGGAGATGGAGGGTAAGGGGACGCCCCGGCGCCACATTATGCTTCCTGTCAATCAAACAGACACCCCCAAGCTGCCCCACCCATGGGCGAAGCATCGGATCATCCACTGAAAGTGAGTACCATTCAACATCAACGGTTCCCTCCTTGATGAGACAAAAAAACAATGCACTGACACACAACTTCTACAAGGATCTCAGAGGTCAAAGGTCAAAGTCCAGAGCTGGTTGGTCCCTCATAGATATAAATGGGGTACAACACAATATGCACCAACTTATACACAGCTATGCAGTGGGCTAAACACACGACCAAATAAAGTGAATTTTTTTACTGTTAGAAATTGTGAAACTGTGAAAACTGTTGGATATAATAAAAATGCAATGATACAAATCAGAAAAAAAACAAAACTGCCCAGTTAAAATGAATTAGTACAGTGACAAGGAAACTGCATTCAAAAGGTATAGTATATACACCATCAATTTAAGTAAATTAGTCCCCTGAGCCAGTAAAAAATCAATCACAGAGTCCACAAAAGTGAAAGTAAAAACTATAATAATAATTTAACAGTTTCGATGTTTCCCAACATACGTCTCATCCAAAGTTGAAATGAAAATGATGCTCTTCCTTCAGCTTCCCTGGATGCAAAGAGCTTTCAAAACACAATTTCACTGTGGGGTTAAAGCAGAACTGTGTGCAGAGAACGTAAAAGAGTAATATAATAGTACATGGGGAAGATTTCCTGTCATTACATGAATAGGTTTTGTGCTCTTGGTGCTCTGAAAGACTGTTGTGACCGGCAGGTTTTGGTGGCAGAGCTTTGTGTGGAAAAACCTGCAAATAAATCAACTTTTAAGACAGCAGGGCGGCAAGAAGAACACACGCGCGCACGCACACACACACACACACACACACACACACACACAAAAAACCTTGGAACCTGTCCCAAAGTGCTGGCTGGGTGCCCAGGTCATCTATGATTGGCTGAAGCCTAGTATAAGCCCCACCCTCTGTCCTGACCCCTGGGTCGGGGTTTTTAATGCAGCTTCAGCGGGGTCAAGGCTGGGTCGCTGCAGAAACCTAATGACTTCCTCCTAACAAAGACGTGATGTATGAGTGCTGTGATTGGCCCCTGAGATGACCAGCAGGTAACCCCGACACCAGGACAGAGAGAGAGAGAGAGAGAGAGCTCAGAGAGAGAACCTTTATCCACATTTCACTCCACATTTATCAATTAGCGGTAAATTAAATAAAAGAAAAACTGCTCAAAAATTGGTGTAATGTTTACGATGAACAGAATAAAGCAGCTTATAGTCGCTAGGAAATAATGTTGGCATTGGACATTTCTGCAAACCAGGGATACCTTGAATGGCGATGTTCTTGCATTCGGTCAGAGCAAGTGACGTAGTTTGAATAGTGAAAAGTGACACAACGGGTGTGTGGGAGGGGAACAAACACACGGCTTTCATGCAGGAGACTCCTGTTCATGTCCCACGCGTCACGTTACAATCAGCTGTTCGTTCGTGTCCTGTGTTCACAACATTCAGTGTCATTTTCACTGTAAAAACATAGTAAGTAAGTTTAAGCCCAACCATGTAGTTCTTTCCTAAACCTAATTATGTGGTTTTGTTGCATTGGTATGCTGTTACATTATTATTTGAACACAAACCATGATCTTTTTTTATGGCCATAACCAAGTAGTTGTGTTGCCTAAATCTAACAAGACACATCAATAATGCATCTGTTTGATGAAGTTACTAGAAAAGTTAGGAAATATACAAAATATCACGGATCATAGAGCAGGATCGACTTCAGATCAATAAGTATGTCGTATACGACCATATATTTATGGTAATGCAAGACAGTCTGCACTCTTTCCAGTTCAGCTGAAATTACTCTTTTGGCCGAAAGAGAGAGAACAACATTAAAATAATTAATAGTGAACACCTAAATTAAAGTTTTTGCCCTTGCAGGCACACAACTGGAGAATATTTTTTATCTGTTTTAATGCATCTACAATACGGTTCAAAGGCCATTGTACGTGCGGGGTTTCACTTGATGTCAGCAACTTCATATTGTGATTATGTCTCAACAAGAAAGAGTGAGATGGAAAAAAAGAGAATAACATGATGAGGAGAAAAGGAGAGAGAAAGGGAGGATGTTAATTAAAGGTAAAAGGAGAGTTCAGGAAGACAGAAGCAGAGAAGCATCCCGGCAGGACATCCAGCAGAGAGCAGCCACCGCTGGATGATAATTCACTGCAGCCGTGAGCTCCAGGCTGCTTCCTCTGACTGCTGTGGTGGCTTCAGGAGCGGACGTGTGTGTGTATGCGTGTGTGTATGTGTGTGTGAGTGAGAGAGAGAGAGCAGAGGAGGGGGGTCATTTGAGCAGGATACTTGGAAACTCTGATTCATTCAGATTGAGTTGAGTTGTAGTAGTTACCGTGGACTGGTTTTACTGGAAGGATTACAAGGCACCATAAAACCAGACATCACCCCCCACATCTCCCAGCACTGAACCCTGTGATCCATGTTCACTTTAGGCAACATGCAGCTGTAAACAAACAGGGGGTATTTGACCCCGGTTTACCTTGTTAGAGAGAGAAAGGCTGACTGGGAAGCTCATCACTGCAGATTTGGATCTGGAAAATTCAAATTTGGATTCAACAGTTTATACTGCACTTCTGGACACAGCTCTGAACTTTTGTTGGGATGTTTTTGGCCAAACCGTTCTCACTCCCAACTCAAGGATGGACTGGTCAAACAAACACAGACATCAGCCCAGTAGACCGCTGTGCGTGTCCTGTGTGAAACCAGAAGTCAATGTTTTGTTACGTAACTTACGTAGGCTGCTTAACGTCTCCTAAACATTGCTGCCTAAACATAGCCAAGTAGTTTTGTTGCATAAGAAAACCTAAAAACAAAATAATAACTCTATTTTGAAAAGACATTATGCATGTAAGGAGCGGAAACTGGCACGCCGTCCCTGACATGTCCAAAATTGATGCTAGAGGTACCCCACCTAGAGCATCATAGTTTGAAGCATAGGGCCACTGACCAAGCATCGGTATTTGAAGTTGGGCCGAGAATGTGTTTGGCAACATCCAAATATAAAATGACTCTTAGAACTGGCGGCTCTTAGAACTGGCGTGTCAAAGCCAAGATGGGAGCGGTCACCGATTTGTCCTGAGCGGCTCGAGCTGAGGTGCAGACACATCTGGCTACTTGAAAAAGTTTAAACTTGAGCAAAACATTGACACTGCCCTTTGTGAGTCAAAGTGAACTGAACCACAGAGCTGACAACAAAAAAGGAGAGGGATCTGGAGGAAAATCAAATTCCTGGTAGACACACGGTTTGTGAATGCATTGCTTGCTTAAGCCAATGTAGTCGGTATGGCTGTTTGGAGTGAATAAACACAGGCAGTGAAAACAATGTAATGCTACAAAAGTGACGTTAAAATTCGAATTTCTGGCAATTCTGACTCAATTTCTCAGAGCGACTGAGCAATAGCGGCACCTTTTCATCAAATATAAATTTAGTTTGCTTTCTTTTTCACTCTCTCCCCTATTCACTCACACATTCAGAGCGTAGAGCTTACTGTGTTGGTGAAGTTTCATTAGTTTGGATGCTCTCTGCAGGCTGTAAAGTCATGACACGACAAAAAGAAACCAAATACAAGAAGGTCAACACAACCTGCTCCTGTCAGCCTAGACAGACAGAGAGGGTCACGTATCTGTAACAACTGCCACAGAGACATCAGTTTCCTCTGCACCAAGAGAGACAACAAATTACCTGTCAACCTTGATCAAGTCGTGAATGTCATATTTCATTAAGCTTTTTTGAACTGAACACACATGGAGCTTCGGACTATTTTGTTTGTTTCTCCAGTGTTTTCTTGCTTGATATGCTTGATGGCATCACAAATGCGCTTCCATGTCATGACAACAGACCTTTTTCACAGGAGACATTTTAGTGTGTCATAAAGGAGAAAAAGCACAGGTGTAAATAATATCATCGATGACGATATCCAGTTCCAGTCCAGATATTGTACATGCTAGATCACTAGCATGGCTAATTGGGACATGAGCTATCATTAATGTTAATTAATTACACCTGTGCTTTCCCTGTTCTGTCCCAACACAAATGTCTGCAGTTAAAAAGGTCATTAAAGCAAAGTCAAATTGGACACAAGGTGGCGACACACTGCCAAAAACACTCTCTCTCTCTCTCTCTCTCTCTCTCTCTCTCTCTGTCTCTCTATTTGTTTTCATTTTTTTAGAAACTTAAAACCTTCTGGTAATGGTCAACATTTCTTGTTTTTAAATAAAAAACTACTGAGTCGATTATATTGAATTGTATAATAGTACTAAAGGGTAAACCCTTAAAAACAGGAGAATATACCTGCAAAGAAGAAATGAAGAAAATACTTTTAATCACTTCTATTGCTTACAATAATAATCTGTAAATAAGCAATAAGAGTCTTTTATTAAACCGTATTGTCTGTATTATTGTTTTCATGTTTGTTACATTTTCTGTCTTTTTTACATATTTGCAAAGTGTACTGAGACACTTACTGTATTTGGCAGAAGAAAAACTTAGCTCAATAAAATAATAACAACAGGTACAGTAGGAGCTGCTGTGAGACAGAGATGAAGGTAAGAAAAGATTTTAGAAAGGAGGAAGGAAAGACAAATAAGGTAGAGAAAGAAAGAGGAGAGAAATAAATAAAAACAGAACCAAAGCAGACCAGAGACGAAGAGAGGGAGGAAGAAAGGAGGGAAAAAAAACAAGAGCTGGAAAGGTACAATGAAAAAGAAAGAGAGAGGGAGGAAGAGGGTGAGACGACATAAAATACAGAGAGGAAAAAGATGTAGGATTTGTGTAGGGGGGGTAAGTGAAAGAGAGAGAAGAGAGATGGAGCGGGAAAAAGAGAAATGGAGAGAGAGAAAGGGAGGAAGAGAGATTATAAAGGAGAGGAGGAAGAGAAAAGGGAGAAAGAGGAGGGAGAGCATCTGTTTCCTGTCTGGAGTCCAGCTGGAGGAGGAACAAACGACAAAAGAAGAAGAGGAGGATGAAGAGGAGGAGGAAGTACCGGCAGGCCTGAGAACCTGTCTCACACACACTCATGCAGACTTCCTCAGGGAAAAAACGAATCCTACTTCCTCCTCCGTGTGTACGAGTGTGTGTGTTAGCAGGTGTGTGTACTAACAGCTAGGCTCAGTTAAGAATAATAATTTCACACATGTAATATCATAACACACATAGCGTACCTGATTCCACATCAGGATGTAACTGAACATTTTTCAATATCAACAATAAATGAGTAAAGGATGGGACGTGCTTCTCCGGGCTCTTGTATCTGTTTCTGTATTCTTGTAGTATTCAAGTATTCTTGTGTGTCCTGTTTACATGTTTTTTCTTTTCCATTTCTAATCCGCCTCCTGACTGGAGTTGGATCAACCACTCAGCTCGCTTGACAAGCAAGTCCGCCCAACGCGTTTTTTGAAATATGTGTTTTATTGTTATGAACAGAGTGACTCTGCACCACAGTGTGAGAGTGTGATAGAAACAAGGCCATAACAACGGTTTTGTATGTTTAGTCCTATAAATCATACTAAAGACATAATAAAATGACGGCAAGGGGCATGACAAAACGGAGTTGGGATGAGAACGTGTTGGCTTGTCAGTGAGTTACTTCTGCACATGTGCAGTATCATCCTGGAGAAAATACATTTGACAAATATTAAATATGAAATAGATTAAATACAGGTCCGCTGGTGTCCAGTCAGACACGATAAAAGTGAGTGGAGACGGAGTTACCCTTGACTGCATCTTAGAGATAATCTGTGTGTGTGTGTGTGTGTGTGTGTGATCTGGAGGAAGGGGTAGGATTTCCTGATTTGTTTGTTCCTCTCACACACTTTTCTTCCTGGTCCAGGCTGGATTTAGATTTCCTGTTCAGAGCTATTTTCAGAGCACAGACACACTCACACATACACACACACAAACACCCCCACACCCCCACCGCACCCACACCCACACACATGTGCATTCATATGCATGTTTATACATTCATATACAGAAATGTAGCCCATCAGGTTTTGCACACGGCCGAGCACGTGTGCCTGTCGCAAATGTCAATCAAATGGCATCAAAACAATAACAAAAATAATAATACTAATAATAAAAAGTAATGATTTGAATAAAAGTAAATTAATACAACAGCAGTCTGTAATATATGTAGGTGAAGAAGCCTCATTTTTCAGGTTATATGTTGTTGCTAGGCTGGCAGTTTGCCCCTGCTTACAGTCTTTATGCTAAACTAGGCTAAACACGTCTTTGTACTGGATGCACAGAGATGCAACTGATATCCATCTCCTCATCGGACTCTTAGTTGCAAACAACCACAATTGCCCAAATATCTGTTACTTTGACAATTTAGCAAGGAGATTTTTGGTCTTCTGGATCTCGACTGTACTGTACGGTTGTGCTTATCTCTCAATCTTTATTGATTCTTCAAGCATTTTAGGAAAACTGTGATGCAGAGTGTCAACAAAAGCTAGAAAACAGTTTTGACTATGGTTTTGTATTGTTTTTTTTTGTTTTTTTGTC
The DNA here is from genome assembly GCA_916701655.1 of Sebastiscus albofasciatus. NCBI lineage: Eukaryota > Metazoa > Chordata > Actinopteri > Perciformes > Sebastidae > Sebastiscus > Sebastiscus albofasciatus. The sequence continues at coordinate 128,700 of CAKAOI010045697.1, forward strand.
TGTTGTTTTTATGATGTTAACAAGCAGCATTTTTCCTCTAACTTTCCCTCCTGCCCAATCACAGTTCAATCTGACATTGATGGACTTCATTGATACACAGTGTAAACTGTGCAGCTCCTTTTCAAACATCCAGGTGTGTATAAATGTGTGTGTGGACATCCACGTTTGTGTTTGTGTGTCTTTCACGTCAAAGAGACTTTGGGAGGTGGGTAGAGCATTACAAGAACGGCAGCAGGTGCCTCATGGCAACAATACCATCACACACACAGACACACGCACACACACACACACACACACACACACACTGCAGCTTGAAGTCCAGTTTTTCTCACAGCCTTGACAATCAAAGGGATGAATCCTTTTCATTGTGTATGTGTCAGTGTTTCCTGTTTACCTTGTTAAACAAAGAAGTCTCCCTCCCTCAGGTCATTGTACCCCATGGTCACTCTCTCCTCCATTAAGCAACCTCATTCACACAGACACAGTGATGTGTTGAAGAACTACCTCAATGGGTCAGCCAGATCTCCGTCATGCCCCTTCTCCTGAAGGCCGGATACAGGTGTGACTTCTTCATGTGTCAAGTTTTGCATGAATGGGTTACTTGAAGCAGGTGGGCATTTAGAAATCTGACTGATGTATACTGTATGATGTAATGTGGCCTACGACACATATTGGTAATGGACATAAATGTATCGATACTGGTATTTAAACATCCCCAAAAAGAGAGAGAGAGCAAGAGAGAAACAGAACGTGTCCATATCTGGGAAAGTGAGTGAGGGGTTATTACCTGTTACTGTCAGCTGATTTCTTAAGCATCATATAGCAGGGTTCAGCGCAATTTTTTTTTTGTAGAAATCTACATTTCCGAAGTCAATTTTTATTTGCCGCTATAAAACTTGTCTTATTTATTAGCGGTTATAAAAAACAACACTTATTTGTCATGTTTAATCTTTATCTAAAGAAATGAATCTGGAGTTTTTCCCACATCTTCTAACGCCACCCAACTAACCAATTCATGTTTCCAGGATAATTTAACTGCTTTGCTTGTGCTTCAGCTCCTAACAGAGATGAGAAAGAAGCAAGGTGACTCACTCCTTAGCAACTTCCAGCTCTGGATAAAACAATGTGTTTAAGTTGCTAGATTTACTAGCACGATATGGCATTTAACTTGACCTGGTCAAGCGGGAAATCTTTATCGTTGAGCCCCGTATAGACAATAATTCTCTTTTCAAAAGTGACTCTTATACCTTACATCATTTCAGATGCTAAAATGTGCAAAAATTGCACATAAAAAAGCTTTTTATATAATCTTGAGGCACACTGCATTCTCTGTTTTAATGTGAATTGGTTACTTTTGTAAAATGCAACACTAATTAAAATCCAGTGGTAAACATATAAATCGTGTGATGTTCTGATATACTTACTGCTTGATGTAATACCTAATTTGATAGAAATGTTTTCATTTTGTGTGCTATGTTAGATTTTGGGGCCGCAACAATTAAACATATTCAGATAACTTTGTGTACATTTTATTTAGGATGGCGTGATGAACATCCACAACCGGGAAGGGGGGTAGGGGTGGAGTTACAAAGTCCCCTTCCCTTCCTCGGCTTGCGATTGGCGGAGAGGGGCTCGTCAGTCATCAGTGTCCGTGGAGACGGTAATTACTGTTGGGGATGTTTGTGTGTCTGCAGGATCCTCCAGCGACAAAACATCAAACCACAACAGAAACGCTGTTTGTCTCCGCCTCTCAAGTTATTTATAGGCCTGTTTATTAGACACACAACCACACACACACACACACACACACACACACATATTCTGTTGTGTGTCTCTGTGTGCGCTTTCTGCTACATGATGGATGAATCTTTATCATGTGTGGGTGTACATGTGCAAGCGTGTGTGTGTGTGTACACGTCTTTTGATCAGCCTGATGAATGAGTATGTTCACAACATCTGCATGTGTGTGTGTGTGTGTGTGTGTGTGTGTGTGTGTGTGTGTGCAGCAGAGAAGTGGGATGATTTTGTTTAAACTTCAAAGCAAAAAGTAGAAAGGAATATTCAGACATCCTACCACACGCAGAGAACTTGCTTGTAGTTCTATAGTTGTGGGGACCCTCATTGACAAAATGCGCTCCTCCTTAACCCTCAACCTAAACCTAAACCTAACCTAAACCTTAGCCCTGTGCCCAAGTCTTACCCTCAAACAGCTCTTTGAAGAACTGAGGACCGGACAAACTGTCATCACTTTCTAAAAATGTCATTACAAAGCTTAATTTGGTCCTCCCAAGGACACACACACACACGGTGGGTCTGAGTCAAAGCTCTGGATGAATAAGGACGGTTGGACAAAATGAGTGCTCTATCATTACCACAGGTCTACTGTGAGTGTGTGAGTGTGTGTGTGTGTGTGTCTATTTTATCTACATGTGTTACCATCCTTTTATGCTTCTGAGTTCTCATTTGATATATTTCATGTTATGTCAAATGGCTCCAATGTGCTTGTGTGTAAATATGTTAGTGAATATATTCTAAAAGGTCTAATAACACATATAATCATACTTCCCGCAAGTTCTTTCAATCAAAGAACGTATATTGCTAAGAAGTGAAAACCAATTGGTCGTTCCATTGTAACACCAGCGCCCAGCAACACATCTACGCTTCCGTCATTTTGGACTGAAAGCGACAATATAGACATTCTAAATATGCATACTGTTATAACTATTTACTTACTTACTTATTTATTGATTAAACGTTTCGTCCGGTCGCTTCCCAGAGGAGCATAAAGTGAGCGATGGACATAAATGGAAGTTATTAAAAATTCAGCACACAGATTTTGAGAGCAATCTCAAACTTTTTCATGTCAAGGACCTCCAAAATCGAGTCCAATAGACCACAGACCATGGATGTATAAGAGGCTGTGTCCTGTGCTTTTGCCCTGCGTGTTAGTAAATAGCCTGCAACTACATTAAATTCTGTTTATGCCATGCTACTAGCACTACTAGCTACTGGCCGATAGCCAGTTGTTTGGGAAACAGAGACGTTAATACATCCACTGCGGTACAGCCTTATAGCATACGGCCCATGGGTTTATTATAAGATCATAAAAGTGATGAATTACAGCCAATATATCCATTATTACAGCTGCATACAGCCAGCAGGAAGCTGGCAGAACTGGATATGTCATATGAGCATGCAGGGTGGTGCAGTCCTGTGGGTCTGATGCACATTCATTATGTCGAGGAAAATAACTCTGGATTCAGCTATTAGTTCATTTTACAACTTTTAGGACATTATGATTTAAATGAGGGATATTTAAGTAAAAAAAAATATCCTGTTTTACAAAGGTATCTTGTTTTGGTCTTGAGATGTTCGGATGTTCTTCAGTTGACATGGTATTCATTAAAAAACACTATCAATAACTATAATGAATACAGTGAAAACGCGACACCAGACATGTGATTCATTAGGATCACTGTTTTGTACACTCTATGAATCAGTTTTTCTATTTGCGTGTGTGTTGGTGAGTGAGGGTTAGTCAGTGTGTGTATTTGTGTACGAGACAGCTCACCAGTCATTCAAAGAGAAATCCCACCACCGCTAACAATCAAGGAACGACGAAAAACCCCAGTTAGCTAATTTCTAGTGTTGTTATCCACGGAGTCTGACCGCACACGAGTCAGCCTGCACATCAGCAAGTTGAAACCATTCAAAAACAATCCTTGGGCATCAAAAAGAAAGGTGGGGGTAAATACACCAGAAATACCCTTAATACCTCTCCAAACCACAGTTTCATCACGGGGTAATCTTCAAGGCTATTGTTAGCTTAGCGTAGCTTAAGATAGCGTGCCTGCGGCTGAAGGATAGGCGGTCCCGCGGGCCGGGGCCGAGGCCGAGGCCGCTGAGCCGGGAGCTGGGGCTGTGGACAGTGCAGGGCGAGGTGACTCAAGATGGGGTTATAGGGCTGGCGGTGTGGTCATGAGTGTCCCAGGGTGTGGAGAAAGGGAGATCGGGGGGGGGGGGGGGGCAAGGGGGAGGATGAGTCGAACTCACCTGGCCTCTGATTGGGACATTAATGAGTCATTTTTGAAGAATGGAGAGGCAAAAATAAATATACTTGCAGGTGATGTTAGGTAACTTACACTGCGTGTTTGTCTGTGAGTCAGTCGGGGCCTCTGTGGCTCAACGTGGAGTCATTATTGACATATTACAGCACCTAAATCCGTCAGCCTTTCAGATGGCTTTCTACATGATGAACATGTCTCAAGCACAACCTGGGTGTGGAAGAACGAAGTACTGGCTGCTGAGACTTTCTGGTTATATAACAGTCTCCTATAAGCCACCATGAGTTTTAGTAGCAGCAACAGTAGCTATATTTTATCAGGTGTATTTTATATTATGTTAAAACGTTTGACTGAAGGACATTTGTTAATTAATTTGTTAATTAATTCCCTAATTAAATATGGAAAAAAAGAAAGACATTTTCACAAGTTTCAGAGTTTTCTCACATATAATTAAGTGAAAATAACATACTCTTAAATAAATTAATACAAGCAAATTGTTATTCATTTTGAAATTTAACACAAGAGAATGCCCTTATTCAGCGTATTGTCATACAACAGTTTGTATGATATCTCGTGAAAAAGTTATTCCCCATTTTTTGTTTGTTTTCCTACAAATTTCCAGCAACCCATGTCATTTTCCACTTGTTACATAAATACAGTCTTTTCAAAATAAACTTCCGTCTTCACAGGAAACAACTAACTTGGTTAGGCTAAAGAAAAGATCAACTTGGTTAGGTTTAGGCAACAAAACTACTTATTTATAGGAAAAAAAAACGTGGTTTGGCTTAAAATGTCTACGGAAGTGGCGTTACGTGACAAATAAATCAACATTGACTTCTGGTTTCACACTGTACATGAACGTCGGTCTCCTGGGTGAAAGTCTCGTATATTTAGACCCACCCATCCACCCCAACTTCCTCCCTACTCGGCATTCACCAATCTTTATATTGCCTTGTTCACAATTACATTAATTACACACTGTCTATACTATAATGATTGTTCTATAAGTCTTTAAACTTTAGATATCCACTCTTTTCTACCACAAAATGTCATGCAATGATAAAACCTTACTCCCCTAGTCATAACGGTAGTAAGTAACACTGTATGACTGTGTATTAATGACTCAAACTTATCCTCTGACCCCCAGGCTGGAAGCCATTGATCAACAGCAACACTACAACAATGAATAGTTAGTGAATGGGAGTGAAACCTTCAGACTCTCTCTCTTTCTCTGTGCCACATGTTTCCAGCGGTTGACTGATGACAAAACGTGGGTCAGGATTTGTGTCCTTTCCAAAACAGAAACAGTGCGCGCTGTGGAAATGAACTCAGTGATCGTTTCCCAACATTGTGAACTTGAGCCTCATGACAACTTTAAAATGAAAAGTGTGAGAAATATGGCGTTGTGGGACACAATGCGTCCATTCTTTGCTCCACTGAAGTGCAACATCCTTCCTTTTGTTTTTCCACCACAGCCTGTTTTTGTGAATGAAGGACTGAGCTGAATGAAGCACCTGCAGCAGCAGCAGGGACGGGAATGGAAGAATGAATGAGTGGGAACACACATGCACACACACAGGTGTTTGAGCACACAAACACACACAGGAACTTGGACAGAAAAATCAACCTCATTGCAAATGTAAACTCTACTGAAATCAAAGCTAACTTTATTCCAACCAACACTATGTTATACTAGTATTCCAGGGCAGGATTTTATCTTGGTTTTTAATTTATTTACGAATTAATCGGCATTATTATTTCTATTTGATTTGTATTTGTTTTAGGTGATGAATTCCCCACACAGCTCTTACTTTATTTAACAGCTTTGTTGAATACTGATTGGTCAATCGCAGCGTTCTACAGTCTGTTATTTCTTTATAGCAGACCGTTGCTATGTATAACAGACCGTTGCTATGGATACAGTTCTGATCTTGGACTCTGGCCACTTGAGTAAGTAGCTGTGTAATAAGCGCGATAATGTACAGCTGGTGGGTTATTGTTGTGAAATAGACTCCTTCAGGGCGATGCAAGACAGGGTTTATTTCACAACAATGACCGGCTCGTAGTATATTATCCCTAACTTAAAATCATAAATTATATTATATTATATTTATCAGGTATTAAAATCAAAACATCTTCATACTGGAGCCACAGGATGCAACCTGTGTCTTAACAACTACTCAGAAATGACTCAAATCACAAACCCCTGAGAAAATGACATCAATAATTGATATGAAAACTTAATTTGAGACAGATAATGTATCTCAAGATCCACAGAATACAATAGAGAAATGGAATCAGACAATACTGGAAGGTTAATGCACAATAAGTGATTTTTATTACCAGGAGCGTGTCAAATAGGGGAGAGGAGGAGGAGGAGGAAAACAGCCAGTGCAAGGGAAATCATTGTTTTCTTTTGTATGATTTCATTTCCCCACTCACTTGTCTACAACAAGTCATTGTTGGTATTTGTTTTACCTTTTTTTATTCTTCTATTACTTTTTTTACCAATAACTATTTATGTTTACTTGTATTTTTATTATTATTTTAACTGCCTTTTGCAAAGCACTTTTTAACTTACTTTTTTTTTCAAATTAATACGGTCAGTTAAACGGTATGTAGGGTGTCTTTTATTAAGATTTGTTTGGTGTAGATTAAATATATAACACTGTCAAATACCATATATTTAGTGACAAGTGACACGTTTTCTGGGGAATAGAAAAAAAAACACATTTCTACTATTGAAGTTGGCAATTCCTTTTTTTCTTAGTTTCAACTGTTACTCATGGAAATTTTTACTCTTCCGGTTATGAAGCCTCGTGATGCCGGCGCCCTTTGGTTGAAACCACTATCACAGATTATCTTGTCTGCATAAACGCCTTTATTGTGTCAAACAAGAACTTACCAACTTCCTACCGTTCTTACCAGAAATGACATCGAGATTTTATTTCGCCACTGAGAGCCATGAATGACAAACCGATCCACTAGCGGTTTTATTTTACATTTACCTATATGACAAGAAAAACTGTTTCTGAAAGCAACATGAGTCAGCAGGTTAGGTTGTGTGTGTAATGCCTGACGATATTTTAGTTTCTATATTAGTAGAGAAACTGCAGGTTGCCTTTGAGCTTTGTGCACCTGAAGTATACATGATGCAACTAATTTTTTTCTGACAAATGAAACTCACATTTTCCTGTAAGGGAACATACAAATGTATCACGTGTTTAGATTTCCTTCTGATCAGAAAGCCATTTTGCATTATTTTGACTATGGTGGAAAAAAAAAATATATATATATATATACAAAAAAAAATAAAAACAATTGTGACAGCGAATAATGTAAAGTAATTTTTTTGTTACAATATCTTTGAAAGATAATGTACTGTAGTTGTGGGTCGGGACTGATTTAAAATTCAGGAGAGTTCAGTCAGCCTGGTCTCCTACAAAATGACATTCCCATACAACAAAACTGTATCGTCAATTATGTTTTCAGGAAAACATATTTACGTTTGTTTTTGGCGTATCACAAATATGTTACTAATGATAATCCACAGAAGTCTGTGTAGTGAGCAGGTGGAGGTGGATGGATGGGTCAAACAAACTCAGACTTAAAATCAGACTTTACCCAGGAGACCGCCGTTTGTGTTCCGTCAACATAGTCTCACAGCAGTTCATGAAATAGTCACAAAATTTAATCTATTTGATTTGTGTACATAGACATGCATTTCCCTTTTTTGGGTTTTTTCCTAATGTCCAACAACACTTGACGCACGTGTCAATTTCCGCTCCAGTCTTTTCAAAATAAAACAACTTTGTAAGGTTTAGGAATAGATCGACTTGGTTATGTTTAGGCAACAAAACTACTTACATAGCTTTAGGAAAAGATTGCAGTTTGGGTTAAAATAAAAGTCCTGTGCTTTTTGACCAAGCTATCCACCACAACTTCCTCCCTACAAAATTGAAATGGATCGTCATCAGTATCATTAAAGTAAAACTGTTTTTTTACAGTCTACAGCCTACATCTGCTCTGTGATTCACTTGTCCCGTGTTCTCCTTAGAGAAAAAAAAAATCAGATACCAAAAGGAACAAATTAATATTTTTTGGTTTCATGATGGCTCTGCCAGAATACCGTTCAGCTATCCATCTATGTAGATGGAGAACTTATTGCAATACAGCCGGTCAAATCGTGCATAAAGCAATAACATCAGCATTCTATCATGTAGGCAGAGCAGAGGGCCACACTGAGCACTGCAGCCTACACAACACAAGGGCCACAGTCTCTGAACAACAACCACATTAGCTGCTTAAGTCTCTTTCATATCTAACTTTCAAAGAGGAACACGTGTCTAGTCCTCCAGCTTAGCTTGTTGAATGAGAACCAAACAACTTTAAAGCTGTAGTATACTGTATGTCTTTCAGACAAATGTAGAGACGCAAAAAATACAATATTTCCGTCCAAAATGCAGAGGAAAGTATGAAGTGCCATGCACTCAATACTTGAGTAAAATACAGATACCTGAGTTTTGTACTTGAGTAAATGTGCTTAGCCACATTCCACCGCTAACTGTGGTTCTCTAGGAAACGTCATAGGAAACTATTAACAAATGACAGATCTAATTACATGAAGTGTATCCTTTTCACAACATGATTGTCTGCTTGTTGTTTGTCAGTCAGATTTGGTTTCTCCTCTGTCTCTCAGTAGCTGCCTGTCTGACCCGAGAGAGAGAAGAATGTGCAATAGGGTGGTGTCGAAGAGCAGGAGAGCGTGTAAAAGCGTCCACGGGTAAATAAAGTGTATACAGTAAACAGCTGCTGGTATCAGTTGTGTGCACGCAGGGTGAAAGCCGCAGAGCTACACCGTGTTTTTTTCACATTCTGCAGGGATTTGAACCAGCAACCGCTGCTGTTTACATTCTTCCGTCTGTGTCTGTCGCTCACAGACGCTGAGTCACCCACACATGGGATTGCCCTCGATTTCTGTGTGTGTGTTTGTGTCCTTCTACAGGCAGCAATTAGAAAATAATTTCCCCATGTGTGGGTGCAGCTATGTGTGTTTTGTACATCCCTCTGTGTGTGCATGTATGTGTATGTGTGTGTGTGTGTGTGTGTGTGTGTGTGTGTGTGTGTGTGTGTGTGAGTGAGTCATTAATAGCCAGACAAGCATCGGGTGAGTCAGCCAGTCTGACAGCTGATATCGAGAGCCACAGGCTACTGGCATCAACAGGGCTTTCCCTGATAGCCACACCTGGAAACGTAGAGAGCAAAGATGTAAGCAGGCCACCAGCAGGAGGACTGGAGGTCAAGAAAACACCCTGCTGACTAGGGGGAACAGAAAGTAAATGACTCGTTATTTTCTTTTGAAGTTAATCTGTCTCTTTATCTACTACAATAGATGTTGACCATGTAGTTGCTAACCCTTTCTGTCTGCCATTTGGTGCTGAGCAGATATTCAATCAACAACTATTAGATGGATCGCCATGAAATTTGGCAGAGGTATCCACCATGGATGTATTAAGAGAACTGGATACAGCGTTTGGGGCGAGCTCTCGTTCATTCCTATGAAAGTTGCTCTCAGTGGCGCATGAAGCAAAAATGTCTCGACTGCCGAGTGATAAAGTACAGGTCAGGATTCCTCAAAGTTTTTCTTGTAAGGGAATCAGGGATAAATTAATTATGGACAAAAACAAGTTAACAACAATTAATGGCAAATACATACAGCTTTTATTAGAAAATAATTAAAAGTGCAACTGCAGGACCTGCTGCTTCAGTTCTCAAAATACAAGGAAGTGAAATATTTAACAAAAAATATAATAAACCAACTTCTATTCAAGTTAAATGAACAGTGGTTTAACCTGCTGCTTCTGTCCTCATTTTCAGTATAAACAGTAGAGCAATAATACAGAGATCAACTGATCAAAAAGCTAACACTAATCATTCCTTTACAAACGCTGTTTAAATATTCTTCTTATAGTAATGTAGTAGTCCACCTACAGTGTTCATCTGGGGTCTTTTCATATGGAAAAACATTTTAAAACTATGTTAGACTGACGTTAGTTGAATTTCTGTTTTGTTTTTTTACTTTACTCCCGTGATAATTTGCCTCGTGGACCGTCTGCTTTCCGGCTGGATACGCAAGGCTGATGCTGCTTTCACATACAGTAGATATCATGACGAGGAAAGTAAAGTAATTTTCTCTGAATGAAAAACCGACAGCGCACGGGGAAAGCTCCTGTGGGTGAAGCCGCCCCCGTCTCATGCAGACCGTGCTCATCTCCCTCCAGCCTTTTGTGTTTCAAATCGATTTTATATCGATAAACGTCAGCAAACAGCCTTTAGCCCACACATGGGGGTGTAACCCCGAGCCAAATAAGTCTGTTCAGGTGGTCAAATATCGCTGCTTTGTCACGCCGCTTTGCTTCTGAAACCGACTCTTGAGTCATCCTTTAGCTCAGTTAGATACAAAGTGCCTGTATTTCACGGATGAGAACAGCTTGTGATATGTGCATGTGTTCCAGTAATACCCCTGTTCCTCTCTGTGGTGTGAGTGCAGCTATGAGCGGTATGTGTCTGTAGTTTGACGAGAGCAGTGCTGAGGCACAGTCAGCAGACAGGAAGCCTGCTTTCATACCTTCCCGCAGAGTTGTGCGGAATTGTGCAAAGTTAGTTACGTGTTTATTTGTGTTTAAGAGCGTAACCGCCAGGAAAGAATCAGAAAAGTAACATTTATTTTTCTGATTCGCTGCTTTGTTCTCACAAATGCCGCTCTCTCTCTTCAGTCGCTCTATAGCTCGCTCGACCACCGCTGCTCTCTCTCTCTCTCCCTCTCGGCTCGTTGAGCTGTGGAGGTGTGGCCAACTTTGAATGCGGCCAACTTTGAATGCGGTGTGTTTACGAACAAGAACTGACAACGGTTACATATTATACCTTTATGCCAAACCATGATCTTTTCCTAAACCTAAGTAGCTTTCTTGCCTAAACCTAAGGAAGTAGTTTCCTGTGAAGATGTAAGTTTATTATGACTGTAAGCATGTAACGACCGGAAATTGACACGTGTTGCAAGATATTCATAGGAGAACGAATGAAAAAGCAGGAACGACATATGTCGTAAGTTATCATACAAACTGTTGTATGAGAATGCGTTGTTTTGTAAGCATGTGAGCATGCTCATTTTAGCATTTTGAACAGCCTCACAGAGCCACTGGAATGACTGTTGTCTTGTTTTAATTACATCACAAATAACCGTTCATGTTAGTAAAGGTTTTTGAAATAAATTGGGAAAAAGGAGAGAGGGATGATTGGTATTGAAAAAGACATACGTACTTGTTTGTGTGTGTGTGTGTGTGCGTGTGTGTGTGTGTGTGACCTTCCTTCTCTTCTGTAATCACTCTTCCAATATTTCTCTACACCTCCTCTTCCTCCTTCACTCCATCCTTTTCCTTTTCGTTCACCTCTCTCCCCTCACCCCTCTGTCATATTTTCACTATCCCTCTATCTTATTTATTCCTTTCTCTCTTCCCTCTTCCATCCTCCTCTCACCTTTTCCTTCCCTTTGGCCTCCCTTTCTTTACTCTTTGCCAATTTCCTCTCCTCATCCCCTTCTCCTTTTTTGTTTTTTCCTGTCATTTCCAATCTGCTCTCTCCATCCTTACTCACACCCATCGCTCTCTGCCTTTCCTCTTTCTTTCCTTTTTCTTCACTTTCATCCCTCTCTCTATTTTTTTCTCTTTCATTTAATTTTCCCACCCCTCCGTCCCTCTGACCCCTCCGTGTCTAATCAGACACTGATAAAGAGAGACGGATAGAGAGAGTGGGTTTTCATCTAATCTGGCAGCCCTGATGTTGCCATGACCCCGGGGCCAAAAGTGCTGAGTGATTTAAGGGTTGCCAGTCATGAGCAGGATTGGGTTGAAATCCCCCCTTTTCCCACAACTCATCTCCCACCAAGGACACACGCTGACACACAACACAGCAGAGACGGACATAACTCACAGCTGTTACACAGATTGTGTGTGTGTCAATCTGACGCACACAGTCACACTGTACACACATGTCAAATTAAGTAATTCACAATCACACATGGCGAAAGACACAAAGACTTCATGCAAAATACACGTAATGTTGCTTTATTTAAAATCTGATTATTGTCAATTTGTGTGTTGATGTTATGAAGATGTGAAATGACTATGTAAAGCTAGTCGAGTTCTCTGGGGTTCAGGCTACGTCCTTTCTTGTTCGTTGGCAACTGAAGGCTTTCAGCTGTTGTGGCCTGTTAGTAGCTCTTATAGCCAAAGATCAAATCTGAATTTTTTCTTGTGTCTCAGCAGCTCCATTTGCAATGTCAACACAGACAAAAAAATTGAAGACCGGAAACAAGGATGCATACATATAACATAACATAACATTACAATCACCGTAGACAATATATTTAAGATCTTTATCAGAAACAGAATTTGATGAATTCTAAGCAATAATAGATGATCTAATATGGGGCCAGACCACTTACATAACATACTGTATGTGGTCATATGATACACTGGTGTGTTGTTTGTTATGAAAGAGACACACAGTGCTCCCTGTAATTTACAGGTAGATTAGGACAGCCCCTTGTTGTAGGTGGATGCACACACACACAGGTTGACAGGTGACAAGGAGTGCTGGTCTGGTTATCATTGTGGTTGTATGAGGGTGTTTTTTTTTACTTCTTTTGGAGCGGCATTGTGGGGGGGTGAAACATTTTTATGGACCGATCTCACACGGGAAAAATCTCCTCAATGACTTGAAACTGTCCCTTTGTTTCATTGATCATTAAACTAATCCAATAATCTTTGTGCATGAGAGATGGTAAGTGATCACAGTACTCTTAAAAGTACAGTGATTTAGTGGCATCTAGTGGTGTGGTTGCATATTGCAACCAAAACTGAGTACCCCTCTGCTCACTCCTCCCTTTCCAAAACTGCAGTAACGTGAGCTGCTGAGTGCAAAACCGTGGTAACTTTGTTCGCCTCAGTCAGAGGTCATCCTTACCATAATAACACTACTTTAGGAGCAACAGAAGTCAGACGACGGCTGTTGGTACCACGGATTTGCGCTCTCTGGCTCATGTTACCAGTTTCACAAGCATGTCAGAGAATTACGGTGGCCTTCAGGTAATGTAAAAACGTGAAAGTCTCTCTCTCGAGCCAGTGTTTGGTTTGTCTATTCTGGACTACTGTAGAGACATGGCGGAGCAACATGGCGGACTCTGTGAAGAGGACCTGCTCCCTATGTAGATATGAAGGGCTCATTCTAAACTACACAATTCTTAGTTTCAGGTGATTATACACTAATGAAAATATAGTTATGAATATTGTATTATATTTCTGCTAATAGATCCGCCCAAAATGTTACACACTGGACCTTTAAAGGTAGGTTGAGCGATCTTGAGAATCTAGCAAGAGTACATTAGAATTTTAAAAATGATCCAGCCAAAAAAACGAGCCCAGAGTTGCCAACTCTTCACTCTTCAACTCTTCATTGAAAGCTAGCAGCATTAGCTGCCGTCTACCTCCAAAAGTTCCTAAATCTAGAGAGAAAGTTGCAAAGTTGTCAACACTGACAGACCGTCCTTTCAGGCCTCCTTCCAAAGCCACTCCCCCACGAACATAACATATCATAATGAACGTGAATGGTGAACATGGCTATTGTTAGTACTCGAAATAGAGCAGGCTTTAGCTTAAAATACAAGAAATGGTTGACCATGTGATTAATATAGCAGTTTTACTTTCAGATCCTTCCAATGTATGGACTTAATGATTTCATCAGGTCAGAACTTGAGACTTGTTTTGCCTTCAGACAAGGGAGTGTAGTTGAAACATTTGCTGTATATCTGGAACTTCTGGAAAATAAGTCAGTGTTGTACTCTGTCGGGTGCGGCGCGTCCACCTGTGCAGCCATGTGTCACCACAAGTGTGTGGGTTTACACAGAAAAAAAAGGTGTGGTGTGTTTTGACGTGCATGGTTGTGTTTTGGTCTTTCACCTTTTTGAAACAGATGAGTAAATCCCTGGAGCTGATGAAATTATCATTTGTGTTATTGGTAATTATTCGAGGCGCTTCTGCTTCTCACTGCGTCTGAACTTTGTTTTTGATTTTCACCGAAACCGAATGAACATCACAGTGATGATTAATGGGAAAAAAGGGAAAACAACGTGATTAAATGTGATAATTAGCAGCTTGAAGAAGTCGTGTGAAGGCAAACTGTGTTGCAGATGTATTTAAGATGAATTAGACTGCAAAACTGAAAGCAGTAGTTTGTCTGTTGTGTAGGTACAGCTATAGAAGATGCGTGTTGTGTGTCCCGAGGGCCTCGCCTGTCATCGCTTTGTGATTGGGTTTGTTTCTGGGAACAACCGGTGGCTAACTATTTATATGTGTGTGTGTGTGTGTGTGTGTGTGTGTGTGTGCTTGTGTGTACTTACCTTCCTATACAACAGTGGACTTGGCGTTCATGCATTCACCAACAGGGGACTCCTTAGCCAACAGGGGACATTCAATTTTATACAATTAAAGACTAGATAAAGTCAATTTAGTTGCTAATACTAAGTCTGTTCTCATTACTAGGGCGTCATATACCAAGGCGTTCGATTCTGCTGCACAAAGCACACCTTAGCGCCGGGCGTGCCATTAACTACAATGTAAGCCCATCCGTTGCAACAATAAATGCTCCAAGAAAGTGCGTCAGGAGTGTGGTGACACACACCGGGATGGTAGGAGGGGAGGTGGATAGGTCCAACACAACACAAGGCCTTAATCCAGGAGACCGCTGTTCGTGTACCGCACGTCACATTAGCTGTTCGTTCGTGTCCCATGTTCCCATGTTTAGGGTCATTTTCACTGTACAAACATGGTAGTTTTAAGCCCAACCATGTAGTTTTTTCCTAAACCTGACTATAGTGGTTGTTGCTGCCCAACCCTAAAGTGACACCAAGGGGAACCATAGCGGTTTTGATGCTGAAAATAAGTGACGCCAACGGGCGTGACAAAGCGGCGGTATGTGACGAGTTGGGATGAGAACATGTTGTACTGCAGTCCTTGAAATTAATGCACGCAGCCAATTACTTCTGATTTCCAGGGAAAACATTTATTCTCAATTATATGTTAGTGACTAATGCGATAATAATAACACATTAACGCAAATTTGTTTTCACAGCACTGATTTCTTTAACGCATTAACACAGTCGATCTTTCGGAGGTTATAGTGGGCTCATACTAGCTTGTTGCGAAGGAGGCTAAATTATGCTCCAAACTTATTCTTAATTTTGGTGAGGAAAAATTGTCATGGTGATTTTCAAAGGGGACACTTGACCTCTGACCTCAAGATATGTGATTGAAAATGGGTTCTATGGGTACCAACGAGTCTCCCCTTTACAGACATGCCCACTTTATGATAATCACATGCAGTTTGGGGCAAGTCATAGTGAAGTCAGCACACTGACACACTGACAGCTGTTGTTGCCTGTTGGGCTTCACTCTGTCATGTTATGATTTGAGCATATTTTTTACGCTAAATGCAGTACCTGTGAGGGTTTCTGGACAATATCTGTCATTGTTTGTGTATTTAATTGGTTTACAATAATAAATATAAAGATACATTTGCATAAAGCAAGCACATTTGCCCAATCCCATGTTGATAAGAGTATTCAATATTTGACAAAGGGCAGTCTCCTGGGCATTGCCGAAGAAACCCCCAACTGCTGGGCGAGCCTGTCCATGGGCAGCCCCCTCGCTCTGACATTTCTCCATTAATACATGTGTATAGTTAGTAAAGCTTTGTTTATTTATTTAGTTCCTGTTTGCAAAGCTTTATTTATTTAGTTCCTGTTTGTGCATGTGTTTATGTATTTTTCGGAGCTATGTGTGCAATGTCTAAAATAATAAAAGAGTAAAAAAATTGGATTTCCCCTCGGGGAAGAATAAAGTATGTATTCTTCTTTTTCTTTAATGTACATTTTGGACAGATTAAACAATGTGTGATTAATTTGCGATTAATCGTGAATAATTATTTTAATTACTTGGCAGCCACAGTTTAAATATTATCCACTTTTGAAAGAAACAAAGAAAGTCTTTGTGGTAAACAAACACTCATTAGGTGAAAGAATGGGTACAGACAGTTCCACTGCCTGCAGTATATGGAAGTCCCCTCTTTTATAGGTAGGCATTACTCAAGGATGCAAGTCCCTTCTTGGAAATTTCTTTAGAAAATGAAAATAAAAAGCACGTGCAGGAACATTCTGGGAAAAGACCTTAAAAATAAATCTATTCTATTTTAGTTTTTTCAAAATGACCAGAATCAGAGGTCCACACTTGGTTGGAGTAGCATGATAGTTACGTAATCTAGGAATGTGTGTGTAAAAGAGAAAGAGTCGTAGGTGTTTAAGTGTTAAACGGTGGAATGGCTTGACGCATTTATGTCTGGGTCAGCTAGGTATGTAGGCTAAGTGGCATTTTTGTGTCTGCACATTATGTACCTGTGTGTGTGTTTGTGTGTATTTGTATATGTGTGACTACAGCACGCAACAACTTGCCTCTGCATCTGTGTGTGATAGACCTGCACTCTGATTGGCTGGAAGAACATCAACATGTTTACAAAACAAAAGTCAGCCAGCAAACCATTTCCTACAGCGCTGTCTGTTCTGCATGTGTGTGTGTGTGTGTGTGTGTGTGTGTGTGTGTGTGTGTGTGGGTGCATGAACGCACTCACCAGACACAAACATCCCGTGTAAGGTCAGAGCGATTGGTCTCATGACACTGCTGGGAATTCACACTCTGACATTTGACCCAAAATCACAACATATGACTCACTTGAAAAAAAAAAAAAAAAGTATAATACTTTAGTTACTTCCTTTCATGTGATGTAACATCCCCTCTGGCAGCCATGTTGGAGGTCTTAGAGCTTTGACTGTGAACGGATCATTTCATCACTCATCCACTGAATTGATTTTGTGTGCTTTCCAACTTCCCTACCCTCGTCGGTGGCTCTCAGCCCCAGGCCCGTTCATTATGAATATGTAAATGTTGAAATACAGGTTATAATTATAATATCTTCAATATATTTAATTTCTAAAAAAATTCCTTACACAGCTGGGTACTGTAGTTGTTAGTACATGTGACTCAGACTGTTGTAAATAGTGCATTTGTTGGTGTCTATTTTCAGCCGCATATTAATACACTTTTGCTGCGCTAGTGCAGTTTCAACAAGGGATGTGGGCATTTTAAGCCAAATCATGATTTTTTCTATTACACATAGCCAAGTAGTTTTGTTTTCTTTTATTTGTTTGCTTTGTTTCAATTTAGATCATTAACCATGTGTTTAAAACACAGAAGAAAATATGTTTCCCTTGAAATGTAACTGAGAATGCAGTTCAGGTTTAAGGGAGCATATTTGTTCTAGGCGACAGGGTTGATGGAAGATATAAAATAAATTTAAAAAATAAATATTAGAAGATCTGCAATAAGCAGACAACACAGGACATGAGCCAGTTGAAACACCTTAACCATTTAATTTAACTTGTTGCTAATGTATTTTATCTACATCTAAATGATACATATTCATAATTTTTAGATAAAGCACTAGTGTAAATATTTTGTTTCAATAGTGCTACAAAAATAAAGTTATTATTATGGTTACTGGATGCAGATGGCGTTTTAGCACGTACAACGTGTCGATATGGTGGAGGAAGATAGGGATGATGGGGAACACAGTGAGGGCTGACATCTGACATGTGAGGTCATGAGTTAAATTTGAACTTGTGATGTTGTGGTGAAACCGTGTGAGAAATGATGACTGCCGTCAGTTGAGTAACGGAAAATCATCATTAATGTGACATAATTTTAATGCCGTCTTCCTGCAGGTTCATCGGGTCCATGTTATGTGTCCATGTTATGTGACCTGGAGTGCTGACATGCGGGGACAGAGAGACAAAAGGGAACTGACAAAGTTGATACAGGACAAACTGTAATGGGATCTGTCTCCTACACAGTAGTATAGCATACTCTACTAGGACAGAAGACATAAAAACAAACACAGTGAATATTGACAGACAAACTGTTGTTCGTGTGGAGCAGCAGCAACAACAACTGTGGTCATTACATGTGCTAAACCTTGATTATGTCACACGTCATCATTGTGTTACAGCAAAATGGAGAACTTAAAATACCTGTAACTGTATAATGAATCTTTATATTGTATATTATAAATATATCTGTCAGAAGAAGACATACTTTATTGATCCATGTGGAGAAATACATTTTTTCACTCTGTTATTTGTACACACACACGCACAAATAGGACTTATACACATCTATTAATAGAGCAGCATCAGATTCAGATCAGATAGGGGTTTGGTGCTTTGCTCAGGGACATCTCAGCCGAGGAGGCGAACTAGAACCTCTCCAGCTACCAGTACTAACACTCTGTACTTGGTCCGTACGGGGGCTTACTAAAGCGGACTTACTTACAGTGACTTACTTACGGGGACTTTAACCAGCAACCCTTCGGTTCCCCAATCCAAGTCCCCACGGACTAAGCTACTGCCTCCCCTTCAGAAGTATGGGCGTGATTCCCATGACTCGGGCTGTTGAGTCGAGAATCTGATGACTTTACTTGATTGATGACGCAAGTTGACGAAATCAAAAGAGATTTGCGGCTTAACTCGTCATAATGACTCATAACTTCACTCTGACTTTATTTGGACTTTTCAATTGAAATGACTTGATTTCCTTCCCAAGGTCAAAGATTTTAAATGATGTTATAAAAACTCATTATTTTCCAGACAATGGTCATGGATATACTGAATTAGTATAGTTTATTTCAAAGTTTATTTCAAAGTTATCAGAGCTAAAAATTAAACTGGCTTTTGCGCCTATTTTAAATTAATGAAGTGAACAACAAACTTGTTGAGAGGACTTTTAGAAATCCTCATTTGATGGAAATTTGAACTTATTTGAGGAATAACCCTATCTTGGTGTGTCTCACTGTGTATGTTTACGGCGTGGAGGATTCACACACACACACACACACACATAAATACAGGTAAACTGAGTGCTGCACACACACACACACACACACACAGATGTAAACACAGGTAAGCTGAGCGCTGTTTGGGCGTCATGGTATAGCAGTACACAACACCCACACAGTGACTTCTGACCCCAACCAGAGGAACTGGACACCTTGCTGTGACTATGTTTAAGGTGACACAGAGACAAACACACTCCCTCACATGGGATGCAACTGTTTCTCATAGCTGGAAGGGGTGGGGGGGCATTCAGTTGTAAAAAAGGCTTTGTTTTATTTGAGTATCTGCATGATGATGTGTGTGTCTGTGTGTGTTTGGTGTGTGAGTGCAGAGGAAGCCGATCAGTCAGTAGAGTCGAAGGTAAACGGTATTTAGTCTTTCCGAGCCCTGTAGTCATGACACTTTGATGTGAGGATGGAAATGTGTGTGTGTGTGCATTAGAGTGTGTGTTTGTGTCACTGGAAGACAACACCATCAATTTGGCCTCCAGGTGTGCCCACTGATTTTGGGATGGACGTCAACTTCAAACGGGCCTTCGACCTCGTCCTCTGAACGGATGAAAGGACGAACGAGGAGGACACAACACAGACAGAAAGAGAGGGCGGGAAGTCGATCGGGTGGGGAGGGGGGCTAGTAATGATAGAAACAAGAGAGGAACGACAGAGGAAAGGAAGTAAGGACGGAGTAGGAGGATAGAAGAGGGGATGGGTGGATGGACATAACGCAATGATAAGTGAATGAGGAAGTACAAATCAAATAATGAACAAAACAAAGATGTAAACACAGAGACGGAAAGGTCAACTTGTGATTAGTGACTAAATAATCTCAACTCAAGGTTCTAACTTGTCTAGACAATAGATCAAAACCCCCGTCTCTGTTCAGAGGTGGACGGCCTCCTCCATCCTTCTCTACTCTGCACGGTTTGGTTTTAGAAATCTCAATCATTGTGGACACACCTTTAATCACCTGTTAGAATATCACTCTTCAGGTACTGTCAATCAAAGAAAAAAACAGTGAAGTAGATGTGTCACATCAGTGAGGCTGTCAGAGCAGTTGTCACTACATGTGGCTGTGGCTATTTATAGCGCTTGTATCATTAATTCATCACATGCACTTGTAATCCATGATCGGCAGCGAGATCTCAGTCATTATTCTTCATTGTTCCACAGTCCAGATTCATCCACAATGGTGATAGAGCCTACCTGCATGAGGAGATCAGGGCTGCAAACTTAATGTTGTCATTTAAAAAGTGCTATGATTGATATAAATAAGATGATCAATGATTTACTTAAAAGCATTCATAAAACAACAGACTTTACAAGCATGAAATAAAAAGATGATGAGCATGATGACACCTGAGCCAGCTCTATTATGTCTATAAGTTGTTGTAGCAATTTTAGGTTTGATACCATTTGTTACACAGATTCGGCGCTAAATTTAACCTATATTTTACCTATCGAGAATTGATAGAAAATTAAACAATAATCCCTCCGAAATTCCACATTAAGACACCAAGACCTTGAGGAACACCATAGAAAAAGCCATGCTGTGATTTGGTTTCACAAACGTTTGACATTTTGAGATTTCTGCAAGAATTGTATTTTTCGGCAATTGGATGGAGAGCACTTCTGTTCTGGGAACTGCTTGGAAATCCCCTTTTTGTTAATATACCCACGCGATTCCCAGAGGGTTTGCTGAGCTCAAGGCCCGTAGGATGAACTTCTAATGGGTGAGTGAAGGTTTCTCTTTATAATCTGTATCTGTGATAGTATTGCGCCGCTGATTCCCGGGCAGGCTGTTAAATTAGCGTTGATAAATTTGGCGTTTCGGTTGCTGTCCATGGTGCTGATCAAAGGCTGGTTTGCAGTTGTTGCACTTGTGTTTAGGACGAGGACCAAAGAAAACACAGGGGCTAGTCACAATTATGTTGCGCTGATGGTTAGTTTAATTTGCTAATGAAGACCAGAAGAAAGGAAAAGGAAAGCTCACACTTTAGTCACACATACTGATCCTAAAGTTAAGAAAGATTTTTCATGTTCAGATTTAGTTAGTTTTCTATTTTTAAGATTAAAAAACAAGTTCACAAAAACTAAACAATACCTCTTCATTGATTCAGTTGCACTCTGGGCACATCACTGACAATGACAGGGGGTGGACAAAATACAAAAATAATCTTTCCATGTGATGTTCATGCTCTTCTTTCCACACCTAGCTTGTCACTTATTTTATTAAGTTAAGTAAGCCTAAGTTAAAAAGTATGGTGATTTTCAGATGTCACTTTGTTTGAACATTTAGGCCCAATTTTGTTACAGACAGACAAATGGATGTGTGGTATGACTGACTCTTGAACTCACACTTTATAATAACATCATTTATAAATGGTGAATTGATAGTTAATTAAACTTGGTTAATAGTTATTTTACTGTTATCACACAATTAAATGAAAATAAATGTGTACTTATTATTAATAATGCCATAATTTGTTATTGTATCATTAGTTTGTGTAATATTAAATATTTAGTTTATAAATTATATATTGTATCACAGCTGATACGAGACAATAACAATTACATTCTGATTACATTAATAAGTATTTATTAACAGTTTATTGTTTTACACATTATAGCATTTTATATACTATATTAAGTATTTGTTAGTGATTACCAAATGATTTGTAAACCTTTAAGAAATTGTTTGTAAAACATCTATAAACATTATGTAGATAGATGGACCAGAGACCAATTATTAACAATTGACAAAGTATTAATTATCTATCTAAATATTTTTTATAGATAGTTTACAAAGTATTGAATAACTATTTAACAAGGTATTATATCATCAGTTACAACTTTATAATATCCATCCAAATAACGTTTATAGAGGTTTTACAAACAATTTATTTAAGGTTCATGAATAATATCTTAATCATTAACAAATACTTATAGCATTACTAATAATTAGTAAACATTATTAATTATCATTGTTTGTTAACAGTAAAATAACTATTAACGTTTAATTTAATATTAATTTACTATTCAAAAATATAGAGTGTTACCAAATTAAAAATGAACTAGTTTAAAAACATCAGATTTGTGGAGACAGTTTAAAAAGACAGACCAGACACAGGAACACACCCCCGCACAATCCTGAGCGATGTTGAGGTGAACCCTGCTCAGCATTTGGGTGTGGAAGGTGCTTAAGGTTGATTTAATCTCTGGAAGCACAAACTAGGCTGTGTTTTTTTCTTCAGAACTCCTCCTCCTCCTCCCCCTTCGTCATCCACCCAGTGAAATCCCTGCTGTTGCTATAAGATACTAAACAGCATCCATCCGAAAACACAAACAAACAAACCTCTGAGCAACTCATGCATCGCTGCTCATCTTTATCCAAGAGTTTCATAGGAATGCCTGTAATCCTTTTAGTTCCTCTGAAGGATCAGAGGATCAGAATGATGGGGAAAATCCCACATTTATGACTTTCTTTTAAAACTTGTGTGGTTTCATATTGTATAAGAAAGGTTTGTTTTTCACCAAACCGGCAAAACTCTAACTGCCTCCTAGTTTCCACATTTAGTACTCGTCACAGCTTGCTGCATGAACAGTGGTCTGGATAAAGGGCTTTTAGGGTAAGTCACAAATCATCATTAAGTCAAGGTCCAAGTAGAATTTATTGTCAGTCACTCACATATGCAGTACTCAGTACAGAGGGGTTCGTTAAGTACTGACGCGTACATGTGAAGGAAACAAACAGATAAAAAGCTGAGGACAATTTATACAACATTCAGATAACATAACACTGGAGAGCCTGAAGTAGTCACTGTGTGTGCTGCCATGTCAATTACAGATTTGATAACGATATAATTTAAAAGATGAGCAATATTCTATAGTTTTATTTGTGTCACTAAATCCCAAAAGACCAACTCCGTCATTACTGTAGAGCATTTGTTGGGGACTATTTTCAGCGGCGGATTAATCCACATTCTGTGCTCTAGTGAGTAGGAGGACGGTGTACGTGGGATTTAGTCAAAATAAACTACAGTGTGTGTGTTCATGGTAATGAAGGAACATGTCACCCAGTGCAACAGCGAGTTTCACTGATGTGTTTTTAATGGAGAGGAAGAAGAGATATCAGGCTGTGATACACTATGTTTCTTAGTAGATACATTCACTGTTGGATTTTGTCAGAAATTGTTGCATGTTTAAAAATAAATACGACCTTATGTTGTGTCAATAATGTTTACACACCGACTCCGAAACTTTAGTCCGTCATTAAAGATTTCGGAACAGGTTCGGTTTTCTGCGTTTTTTTAGCATCCGTCAAAAGCCAATTAAAACAATGCATACAAAGAATATGGACTTGGTATGCAGATCTTTATCCTTTACATAAATCTAACATTTTAAACATGAATTGCAGATACAAAAAATGGATGACAATTAGAGAAAATATGTAAGTATGAAAAGTGTAACTGTGTGTGCAGATAATTGCAATGAAAAGTTATTAATTGTCATTGATTTATTTTAATTTTTCTCATATCAGCTATTTTGAGTTGCATTGTTGCGGGGAATCATAACATTTGTTTGAGTATCAAACAAATGTTTGAGTATCAAAACTTTGGACATACCATAAAGCCAAAGTGTTTCAGGCTGAGCATAGGTCAGATTTCCTGAAGATAAAATGTATTCTGATCTGCAGTATTTTCTGCTACTGTGGATGTAGACATTGCATTCCCATTCTTCGCAGGATTTCCCCCTAATGATGAACGTCAGCACAAAATGGTATCTCTAGAAAGACGGAGGGAAATGAAGCCTGATTTATTTAAAACCATTTCTACGGCCAAAACATAACCTCAGGGAGATAGATGATGCTCTTAATAGTTTTCTGGGTATATTTACAAGCATTTGTTTAAAAATGGATTTCTCCATTAGGTTTTGATTATTCACCTGCTGTGGCCGTGGTGGCAACACCCATCACTCGAGTTTCGTTTTGGCAACGAAGTGAGTCTGCGGCTTCATTAGGAAACATTAAGATGCGAGCCAGACGAGGTGAAAAAAATCCCATTTTTCTGTGACCTCAGTGCCGCAGCCGTCTGTCTCGCTGCCTCTCCTTTCCCTATCAAAACCACCGTCTGTTACCCAACCTGAGCAACAATGAAGACTAATCGGTTAATGCCGCAGCGATTAGCCACGTACTCTCTTAGTCACTCTCAGACAGACACAATCGAAAGCAAGAGGGATTTCAGCACTAATAACCTGCTCTCCAGCCTCCACACACACTCACTGACAAACACACATACATAGATTGAAATGGAATGAGCAAGAACAGACAACACACACACATTAACACACCCTGAGTAGGTGTGTGTATAGCCGTTACAAAAACAAGTGAGAAAAACAGATACAGACAGACAGGTAAAGACAGGCTGAATACACAAACATACCACACACCGTGCAGGTAGCATGCCCTTTAAAAACAATTAAAACAACCGTCAAATGAAACCAGAAGAATTATCACAACTTTAGCAGGTTGATAACAACTTTACCAATCACTCAACGAATTAACGAACTAAAAAAAAAAAAACTTAGAACTACTGATATAAGTCCAGATATAAAAAAAAGAAATCAATCAACACACAAGGAACAATGGCCTGTGAGTTGATCACAGACTGGAAGAAAGCAACTGTGGATTCACCAAGAGAATTGGATATGGCTCTCCATTCATTTCAATTAAAGTTGCTTACCTTGGTCGGACATAGTAACATCTCTGAAACACCTCCAACATGATACAAGTCTGAACTGAATGCATTTCATAATGCATATTAACATTAAAGGCTGCTGCAGCACGAGGGAGAGATCACATGCACGTGTTGTTCACCTCACCATAGTAATTATCATTCAATTATCATCTCTTATGCACAAAATAATAATTTAATTTAATTGAATCGGGTTAATAAAACCCAAAGAGAGACAACTGGAAGTTGTTAAGGAGACAAAATGAAGAAAAACAACTTTGTATGAGTATAAAAAAAAGCCATTTCCTTAAAGGAACACTGTGTAGCATTACAGGGGATCTATTAGCAGAAATGGAATATAATATAAAGACATCCATACTAGCAGGAAGAAGCAGGAAAGAGCCAAACATCACCCAGAAGAGTTCATCGGTTTAGAACAACCAATAAACTTCATTCAACCTTCTTCATCAACCAAAAAACAAAATTAAAAATGATTCTCTCACTGGAAACAATTACAAGGTCTGTGAACATTTTTTTTTTTTTTTCCTTCCCGATTTAAAGTAATGATAAAAACACATCTTAAGGAACAACAATGCAAATTAGTTTTGGGCCACAACAAATGTGCATTGCTCTCCGCTTCTATGACACACACATACACACACATACTCTCTGTCCATCAGGATCAGAGGCATCCTCTTCCCTCTACCCGTCTCTATTAATTATGTCTGTTTGGGACCACAGCCCACTGACTGAGCAGAGCATCAATTTCTCGGCACGCGACAGATCAAAAACACACCGAGTCCTCTGTCGCCTTCTTGGCTGTGTCCACGATAACCAACCTGTTTTTCTTTAATGTCCATGACCACTTTCATTTGATAGAGCTTTTATGTTCTACACTATATGTTTTAAGTAAAATTAGGGCCCGAGCATTGACAAAATCAAGCAGCGAGGACACTATTGAAACTGTAGTGTTTATTATTTATAAAAATGAATCGCATTTTTGAGGGCTTGAAAAGTTGTTGAACTTTGCACACTCATCAGACGCGGTGTAAAATGTATTATTTTAAGGGTCTCGGGCTTGGGTGTTGCAAATTGGCTCGCTAGCACTCCCTACAAAGTTGGACAAATTGAGCCCCTCGCTCAGGTTTCACCTATATGTATGAAATTTGGTAGGTAGATGTAACATGCGGAGACACAAGTTTATCCCTGCCCCTAACATTTAGACATGCCCCTTTCCTAACACATGAACCGTTTGTCGTAGAGTCTTGTGGGAGTCATCATTGAACTCAGCAGGGAGATCCTCTTTCATTAGTGACGGTGTTCCCTGCCCCCTACACTTTAGCCCCATGACATGATGACCATTTGGCATGATTCGCCATGAAACAGGAAGTTGAATTGTAACTTCAGCCTACTTTGTCAAATCTGCTCCAAATTTTTCAGCCATGATGATGGTCCAGGCCTGAGGTCATTAACAAGCCAATATAAACTCATAGCCCCGCCCCTGCACATTAGCCCCACCCCCGTTCATAACTCATGAACCATTTTTCACAGACTTTTGTGGCAGGCGTCATTTCACTCAGCAGATTTCCAGTATCACTGTGTCTGGCCAAGTCCACCGGCGTCCAGCCAGTACCCTCAATGCGTCAGAGGGTGCGAGGGCATTTATCGCTGCTTGCTGCTTTAATCTTTTAAATGTGTTTGAAAGTGTGTGCAGTGATATAAGATGATTCATAAACTTTTATGTGCATACAAAGCATATACTGCACACGCACATTCTGTATCGTTACACCATCTATGAGTGTTGCGGTTTTATTGCTATTTGGGGGAGATGAAGGCAGAATTGAGCACTTCATCGCAGATTGTTGAGGTAACAAGGGAAAAGGCTCTGGTTGGATCGGAGCTGGTAAGTAAAAGCACGACCAAAATTAAAGACGACCTGAAACAAACGCACCCTTAATGAGAGAGAGACATAGAATAGAGAGAGAAATAGAGAGAGAGAGAGAGAGAGAGAGAGGCGAGGTTGATGTTGCCGTCATAGATCATGTACAACAATCACTTACAGCAGAGTGTAGCCCACACAGTCAGAAAAACCACAGACAAACACATGTCTGTGCGCGTGCACACACACACAAACTGATCTACACACAAAAACTCACACATAACACACACTCACACACATCTACAAACACAGCACACAAGAACAGAACACACTGTTCAGACGCACACAAAGGCACACATACAGAAACACACACACACACAACATAATATGTGGGTGCAACTCGCTGGTTTTTAAAAGAGCTCTTTTTGGGAAAATAAAGCTAATTTACAAGAAATCCGAACAACCCAAAACCACAGCTGATCACTTCTACCAGATGTTTCAGGCAGCTAATGGTAAAAATATACAGTATATATTCAGCCTACAAAGTGATTTCAGGAAGAAATCCTGTTTCACTAAATATAACCCTTCTGAAGTTTATAGAATGTGTTTTTCACACTAGATCATATTATTCATTATTGAATTAGATATGTTTATTAGAGTCCATCCAGAAACATGCATTATAAATTCATCCAGGCTTTGATTTGATTTCTATTAGGAATTTGAAAGCATCACTCAAAAAAGTATCATGGCACAAAAACAAATCCCAGAGGATAGCACTTAAAAAGTATTACTAAAAATATACATATTTCCAAAGTGGTCCTCAACTCCTGCCCCTTTTTACAGGCTATACATGCTATGATATATTACAACAGTCTGTTTACTGAATTTATACAGTACTATACAGTGAATTTCCCCCTAAAAGATCAAATTGAAAATGAACTAAACAATGTTCCCTTCATCTTTTTACAGAATGGTAAGGAACAAAACATGTGTCACACCAACAGCAACTCATCTTTTCCACTTATAACTTTCCACACGTAACTGGTGTCTATCAAACATTCATTCCGGACATGACTGTCATATTTTCCGACCTGGAAAGTCTGCCTATTTATCTTAACAATTAATAACGTCAGCAAACCGGGGATACATTTATTGGTGACATTTTTGCATTCGATCAGAGCAAGTGTCGTAGTTTAAATAGTAAAAACAGACACCCTAGGCAGGCGGGACAGGAGGTGGATGGGTCCAACAAACACAAGGCTTGTGTCATTATGTAGTTTTGTTATGTTGTTACATTATTATTTGAACATAAACCATGATCTTTTTTCTAATCTTAAGCAAGTAGTTTTGTTGCCTAAGTCAAACCAATCGTTTCACAAGGTTAACCATGTGGTATTATGCATTTCTGCAAGCGTGATACGAGGTTGATATGAAACATATTTATGAAACATATTTTTGGTTCAGAAACTTCAACATCCAACATATCCGTGGTTTATGAAAAGGTCCAATGCTAACATTTTTTCTGGCGACTGGGTCGGAGGAACACAATGGTCACACCTGAGTGTAGGGTTTGACCATGCTTTTCGTAATAAGGAGTAGTTGCCTTCACTTCATTTTGGATTCTCTGCAGAGGTCTCATGGCAGACGCACAGGCGTTGCAGTAGTCCATGTCAGAGATGACAAGTACATGGATGATCAGCTGGGCTGTCTCCAGTGGTGGAATGTAACTAAGTACATTTATTTTGAAGTACTTGTACTTTACTTGAGTATTTCCATTTGTATGCAACTTTACACTTCTACGCCACTACATCTCAGAGGTAAATATTGTACTTTCTACTCCACTACATTCGTGTGACAGCTTTAGTTACTTTTCAGATTACAGTTTTCCATTCCCTTCCTGTCCAGTGAAAACCATGTATCTCCAGATGTGTTGACGTTGAATGTTTGTGGTAAACTGGAAGATGAAGTATTCCTCTGTGTTGATAGAATCCTCCTGCTTCTTAAGCTACATAAACTCTTTAAAAAGCCTCTTGGATCAGCTGCATCATCACAAAGCTGAAAACAGGGCTGTTTTTCTGACACCATGAAAAGTTGACTTTTCCGAGATACGTGATTCTCACAGGACAGCGACATTACAAACATATGACGATCTTATAGAATATGATGCATTGCTGTAGATTAAACTAGCCAACAGTTTATAAAGGACTGAAAACATCTACAGCAGCAAAATGCAACATACACATTAATGCAGCAATAATATTAATCCAGAAACATTAGATATGTTAGTAAAACACTGACAGGAAACATTTTACTGACACATTGATACTTTTACTTTTGATTGCATTTTGTTGATGATACTTACATATTTTTACTAGTAAGTGTGGGTTGAGCTATAGGTGGTGCCTTGATGAACACTTAAAGATATTTGTCAGGTAATCAGTGGTGCATACATCCTTCTGAGTGTCAGATCAGGAGAATGACATGAATAGTTGGGTGTCATCAGCATAGCAGCAGTAGGAGAGCGATGCAAGTGAATGAAAGAACCAAATTATACTCCGGTTAGATGTCAAACCGATAACCATGTACATGTTGAAACATGAAAAACTGCAGGGTGTTGTCTCCTACAGGTGACTTGCGAGACAATTTCCAGTAAACACAAGCAAACATTGCTCATTTCTCTTTTGGACTTGCATATATTTCACTGGCCATGTTTATCACCTGACTTGTGTCTCAGCTGTATGATAGCAGTCTGAGTCAGAGAGTCAGACAGATGGATATGTGGAAGTTACTGACCTGGATCCATGAAGGGACTTTCCACCTCATCTCTTCCTCCCTCACTTCTTCCTCCTTCCCCCCTAAAAAAAGCATTCTGCTTTTTTTTTCTGTCAGACAGGGAAGAGTGAGAGGAAAGTTAGGAGAAGTGCTGATGGAGATAACGGTTGAGAGTTTTCCATGGCTTGTTTTTATCGTCAATACATTTTTTCCAGTTGGTCAATGTTGATTTTCTTTGTAAGGAAACAATCATACAAAATGAGTGCAAAAAGTTAATCAAACACATTCCACCAGTGACTCATTTGTAAAGTTCCCTACTTTTCCTTCAATTCCTGAGAAATCTACAGATGTCCAGATTTCCCCATGAGTCTGAAAGAGGGTTATAATTGTGAACTAAAACTGAAATTAAAAAGAAAATAAGCTGTGAAAAGTATTGTTAAAAACTGAAACTAAATAAAAATGGGAAACGGAAGTTAATATTTCAGTTTTGATTTTTAACTATAATATATCATTACTGAAAAAGGAGGCAGCATGAATTTTGGTCATTCACAGGAATTGAATCTTGACATTGCAGGAGACTGTGCTATGCCACAATTTCTTCAAAATTAATCCCTGTTGTTTTTTATTTGCAGTTGCAGTTGTAGAATTGAATTGCAAGACCATAATTTAAATATTGTAGTAGATCAAATGCCATTAACCAAGATATTCTGCTCAGGTCTAATGTTAACTGGGGTTGGGATGGAAGTTTTCTTTTGAGAATAGTAGTGAAAGAGTTCTCAAGTTGATTTCCAAATCAAATGATTTAAACATTATGGCCATTCAATTATAACTTGATCTGAAAGCTAGATATTCATT
Source organism: Sebastiscus albofasciatus (assembly GCA_916701655.1). Taxonomy (NCBI): domain Eukaryota; kingdom Metazoa; phylum Chordata; class Actinopteri; order Perciformes; family Sebastidae; genus Sebastiscus; species Sebastiscus albofasciatus. The sequence goes on from CAKAOI010045697.1 coordinate 159,053, forward strand.
CTCCGTCTTATACTCTGCTTTCTCTTCATCTTTCCCTCTTTGCCAGCACTTTCTCTCCTCTTATTTTCCTTGGCTGCACCTCATATTGAGTGCCTTGCACAAGAGGGGAAATTTTCCAGCCAGGATTTCTAACCAGCATCCGTCAAGCAAGCAAGCATTTCTAGCCAGCCATCAGACCAGTCTACTTTTACAAATGTGGGTGTTCATGTCCCATGTTAAACCAGAAGTAAACGTTGATTATTTATCACGTAACTTGCGTACTTATGTAATGCTACTTCTGGTGTTATTTTAAGCCAAACCACAATATTTTCCTAAACCTAAGTATTTTGTTGCCTAATCCTAACTAAGTCGATCTTTTCCAAAGCCTAACTAAGTAGTTTTATTGCCTAAACCTAAGGAAGTTGTTTCCTCAGAAGATTTTATTTTGAAAAGACTGTATGCATGTAACAAGCGTAAATTTACACGTGTTGCTGGTCATTCGTAGGAAAATTAACGAAAAATGATCATTAACTTTTACGATATCATACGAGCCGTTGTATGAGTATATTTTGAACAAAGACAATAATCTTTGTGCAGTCAATGGGCCGTTAAAGTGACACTCCCACAATGCTTTACAAGCCTGCTGCAAATTGCCACAACATCTGATTTGGTGTGTCTGCAGCCTAAATCAAAGAAGTACTCATATACAGTACATGCACATTATATACACTACTTCCAGTGCGCTGCCTGAAGCTTCGGCAGCTTTGTTTCAACAGCGACTAAAACATCTTCAGGCTGTCCACTGACCAGTTGACGTGATAAAATCCCTCCTGCAAACTGGTAAAAAGAGCTTTAATGATGTTAACGATGTCAGAGAGAGAGAGAGAGAGAAAACAGAGGAGCAGTGAGGCTGAGTGGAGGAGGCAGCGGTGAGGTGGAGGAAACCACACACACACACTGCTGACACTGATGTGGTGAAAACAAAACTCTGTCATCTACCCACATACAACAGTACATAGACATCAGTACATATAGAAACCATCGCCATGTATATTAAGGTATAGTCTTACACAGCAGACAGTGATCGTTTACCCCCATATGAACAGACATACAAATAGATAAAAATATGAATAGATGAAATTAATACATGCAAACATGTCATCACCTGCACATAGACTATAAAACTAAACAGAGTCTTAAAACTGTTTTTAAACCAAAAGCATACAATCTTTGCAAAGTCATCTGTCCTTGTGCTTATTACTGGTGCTGGCAGCGGAGGAGAATGGGCTACAATGTGAAGTGGCCCTTAAATGCCTGTTATTGTATAATGTGAGAGGCACATCAGGATAAATGAGATCCTGCACTCGTCTCTTCCTCCTTCCTGCAGTCCTGTCTCTTCTCTGAAGTGCAGCTCTTGTCCAGACGAGCGGAGAATGAAAACAGGCCTCTTGGACAGACAGACCTCCATTGTCTCTGAACATGTTTGAAATAAAGGACAACAGCACAGAGGTTTTTTTTTCCTCCTGGGACCAACGGCACATTGTAACAAAGTCACAGCAAAGTCCCCCTATCTAGCATGACAGCCTGTCTGTCTGTCTAACTTCCTTCTGGTGTCTCTTTGTCTCGCTTCTTGTTCTGTTCCTTATATCTTTTCTTTTATCATTAATTAATTCAGTGTTTCTATATTTGTTTTATTATTTTCACTCGGTAGGCCCCATTCAAGAACCTCTTGTGTGAACAGATTTGTTCTAACTCTTTGGAACTCACAAAGTTCTTATATATACACTTTTCTCTTCGGCACTAACAAAAAGCAGAAGTGGTCATGTACAGACAGCCTCCCTCTCTCCATTTGTTAATAATTATGGTGCATTAATTTGAATTAATTTGGTTTTAAAATATGATACCTAAGTCAATAAAAATCAATAAATAAAATAAATTGCCCAAATTGACAATGTCTTGTTTTGTAGACACATTTCTGATGAATGATCGCTGTCAGCGCTGCATTACCGCTACCAACCGGAGTAGAATGTAGATCAGAAAATGCTCATGCGTGGAACGCCAGACCGACGTGGACCCTCAGTTGTAGTATCAATGGGACCCTGTGCGCGTCCGCACGACCGGTGCAAATCTGCAGCTGTCCATGGACGCGGAATGCGGAAAGTATTTCTGAGTCTAAAGGCTTAATGAGATGAAAATGCTGGATTAAACGCTACATCTTTTCCTGTCAATCCCTCGTGCGTGTGAAGGCGATCTAGCACTGCACCTCGTAATGTATTCTCTTATCCACCTTTATCACGTCCCTTTGACTCCCTCTCATCTAAGTGACGGCTCACTTTGCTTTAGCAGGGTGCTTTTCGTCATTTCGTTGTAATTTTCTTTATTTCCCTTACAGCACAGCTCTGTGATGACATGGCGGTGACCGCTGCAGTAATATTCTTTGACACCACAAAATGTGTTAAGCTTTCATCTGCTGGTCTTCCACCCGATTCAACTGTTATCAGGCCATTAAATATGCGTTATCAGTCGCTATAAGCACCATACATGTGGGTCATTAGGGGCCTACTATGGTGTAGAAGTGAAATTTAAACTAAAAATTAACACGTTCTAACATGTAAAACTGAATGAAATGTCACGTTTTGAACACAAGCAAAAAAAACTTCTTTAGGTTTAGGCAATAAAACTACAACTTCTTTAGGTTTAAGCAAAAAAAACAGTTTGTTACGTTTAGGGAAAAACATTGTGATTTTGGTTAAATTATTTAATAGCCTGACAACAGTCTAATCGGCTGGGTTTTCAAGCTCTAACGTCAAGTTTGACAATTATGTTATGATGGCAGAGATGTTGATCATGTATTCAACATGTCTGGTCACTATGCACTTTACTCTCCCTGTGTATTTGCATTTATATTGTCATATTCTGCCACTATTTATTCCTTATACCAGACTTGACATTGTTTTCAGATGTTATTGCTGCTGTGCTTTTGCACACTGTGGAAATGTGAGTCGGAAACCAGTGTAGTCACTGTCATTGGCCCACTTGTATTCAGGACGCCTCTCCTTCCCTTTACTATACTGTATGTCGATGTTCTTTCATGAACTGTAAAAACTAATTGCTCATGGGACAAAACTAAAGTTTAAACTTCTTCTTTTTACTCTCGGGTTACATGGGTAGAATAGGTAGCCTTTTATGGCAATTTGGGGGCACAAATTAAGCAGTTTGAGAGTTTTCCAAATCCAGCTTGGAACAGCAGCTTCTTGCATGATCGGCCCTTTGTTTTTTATCTCTTCTGATCTCACTGGTTGCATTAACATGAACAAAGTTTTCACTTTCACAGGCAATTGATGATTATCCACAATGAAGTGTTCTCTGAATTGTTATTATTGCTATTGTGAAAAAACTGATTCTGATTCTGATTCTTTAAATTTGTTCTCAAGCTCGCTGTCTGTCGGTCTATCTTATATCTTAATGTCTGTCTGTCTTTATGTCTGTATCTCTGTCTGTCTCCATCTCTCTGGGTGGTCTGTGGTCCAGCAGCCTCCTCTTCTCCCTCCGGTGGTGGTGTGAGGGTGTTCTTGGGAGAGGGGTAGTGGGATGGGGGGGTATATGTTGGGTATTTGGAGGCAGCTATTTCCTTACCCGCTCTCCTCCCACTCCTATTTACCCTTCACTTCCTCCCCTCCTGATTGTTCCTGGCCCATAAAGAACATAACGTGCCCACACACCAGTGCTGATACTCAAATACCCCCCACCTCTCCCCAACTCCTCTGAAAAATAAAAAGTTTAGGGGTTAACCACTGAAACCCAATGACTGCTAACACCCCTGCCTCCCCGCCAATACACACACACACATAGTGCCACCCCTGCTCAGCTTTGTGTATGTAAACAGTGGTTGCTCACGGGCGGAATGACAGACAACAAGGCGTGCAAACACACATATATACAGTACAGACACATTCACCCACACTGATGCACACACAGAAACATATACACCCACACACACATGCACACACATACAGAGAAACATATACTGTATACACACACACAGACAGACATATACATGCCACACGCAGAGACTGTCCTCAGCACCGCCATCAAAGAGCGACACGTCGCTTCCTCTCCTCCATGTCTTCCTTTTCTCCGGTCTGGTAGCCATTTTACCATCAATGGCCTGGTTGCGTTTAAGGGGGGATTTTCCCCTCAGATCTGGCAACCACAACAGCCAAGGAGGCCTGCAGAGGCTGAAGAAGGAGAAAGCTGCGAGTGATTGGTTTGGTTTTGTGTGTCTTCTAAAATGCAGATCACAAAACAGACACTGTTGTTATAGCACTAATCCAGAAGGCAAACGTGATAGAAATTCACCTGTACACACATTGATACATGCAGGCCCAACTAAAGAACTAATTATAGTATTTTTTTTTTCTGATAATTATACTTTTGACTTTCCAAAAATCTTTAGATCTTTATTCAAGTGCATGTTCAAATATGCTTTGAATGGCTTGTAGCCACTATTGCAAAAGCAAGTATGACACACCATTTAATATGGAAAAAGGAGCATACAACAAATGTAGTTTAATCAATAACAGAAACAAGTCAAATGTAAAAGGTGGGATGGATGCTGGGACTAAAGATTTTAATAATTGTGTTATATCATGGGTCTGATAAGCAACTTGAGATGCGTGACTAGAGTTGGAGTTGAGAGACGATGTGTTCGACCAGATGGTAGCCAGTTCATTTTAAAACAATAAAAAGCTAAATCATCATCAGACGATAACCGGTGGGTGCAGAGATTGCATTTCAGCCAATGCATTCCAATGCATTTTGCTCTCCACACAAGCTGTTTACCTGCATTCAACCAAAGCCTGCTCCAACGTGACTGGTCGATTATACTCAGACTACAAACGGAAACCAGAGCGCTTCCGATACCAAACTCTTGTCCCGTTGCCAACAGATTCTGCATATGAATGCACAATCGTTTTAAATAAATTAGATTTAATTTGTACTCACATTGTCATTTGATGCATTGTCATTATGAAAATAGGCCTGTTGATTATAACTGCTTGATTCACCTGCTATAGTTGCACTCTATAAATCCACTGTTATTGGACTATATAACTGTGTTCATATAGGACTGCAGAGGTGACCACATGGGATAGTCAAGTGCAGGGGTCGGCAGCCTTTTTGATATGAAGTGCCATTTTTAAATGTTGTGTGCCATATCAATATTAAAGTTAACATTATGTTTAATTATGACATTAAATCTCCAACAAATCTGTAATTGTATTCCATCCATATAGTCAATGTGCATAGCAACATTTTTAAAAAGCATTTTTCTCCCATAATCAGGATATTGTAATTTTATATGAGTGCAAGAAGGCTGCCATCCTAATGAAACACACCTGTGTTGAAATCATTAACCCTTCCAACCTTCCACCAATCGTTTTCATCAAATTCTGAGAAGAAGGCATCAAGTAGGCTACTAGCCAATCAGAGGCAGAGTAGGGCAGGTCTTCCTGGAATACGGGTGGGGAAAAAAATTAAACTACCGTAAATGACCGCGTAACTGCCAATGACTGTGCAAAAATTTGGTATGCGGATGAGAGGGTATACTTCAACGTTTTCAAAAAGCTCTCTTGCACACTTAATTCTAGTGTCCCATTGGTTAAACTACCCAGAACAAATCTTGATAAAAAAAAGGTTAGAACTAACTTGAAAAAGGAAAGAGTCCGAGCCACCTCCTCTGTTTCATTACATCCTTGGTCACCGCACTGATTAACGCCAAAAATGATTCATGTTGACCAAGCATACGTCTGTAATCTGCGGTGATTATTTCCCAATTCACTCCCACACACACACACGCACATTAAGACGCACAGAACAGCTGCAGAGAAATTTCTTAATTTTCTTCTCACAGATTAACCAACGTGTGTTTCTGCGAAGCATCTCACACTATGACTCATTACACTTCTCAGTGAGGATTAGCATGCATTTAGCATTTAGCTCGATTAGCAATCAGCAAGGCGTAAGATATCCCAACGACTCATCAGCCAAGGATTAGCATGAATTTATCATTTAGCTCGATTAGCAATTATCGGAGCCTCAGCTGTATCAATGACTCATCGCCCGGGGATTAGCATGAATTTAGCATTTAGCCTGTGTAGCAATTAGCAGAGCATCAGCTGTATCAATGACTCATAAACCAGGGATTAACATAATGTTTAGCATTTAGCCCAGTTAGCAAAATTAGCACAGCATTAGCTGATGCACAACACAGATGAGGGCAGCATTGTTTTTTATAATAAAACACTTATTTGTTAGCAACACACCAAATTAAATCATACAGGCTGAATATGATATTGCATTATGTTTGACATGCATCTGGAGTTAGCCACTGCTCTTTAAGTTATTGTCATTGTTCTTAGAGAGTTAAATCTCCTTTGTCTTCTGTGGTTAAAAATGTTCCATAGACACAGTAAAAATATATGTATGACGGCGAAAATAAGAATAGACTAATCGTAGCAGAAATGCTAGACAGTGCTAACCAAACAGACACTCAGTCACTATACATCTTTATACTTCTGTTTTTGTGTGGTTTTGGGGATGGAGAGTGTGAGCGAGAAAAAGGCAAAAATACGACTTCAGGTTATTTCAGTTTGTCCGCGTGTGAATAACGTCACTAAAAAGAGTTCCTTCTTCTTCTCACGCGAAAGCAGACGACCGACCCACTTCCTGTGAGCGCTGTGCAGGAAAGAGCGAGGGACCCGACGGTGTTTGTGTAAGTGGGGTCTGAGTGTGTCAACGCTGTAAACCAACTCGCGATGTCGTTCACACGTCTCTGCTGTGTCTTCACTCACTTTCAACACGCTGTTGGCCAACCTGCAGCCGCACGCAGCTGCAATCCAACACTTTTCACTTTTGCATAATCGATCACTTCCCTTCACAGCAAAATCACTGGGAGCCTTTGTCCACATGAGCAATGATTCCACCGCAGAAACATAACAGTTTGCACCTGAAAATTACAATCAAGTTTTATAAAATGCAAATGCATCATCTGTCCTCATTTCATTTATCTCATTAGGGAGTTTGTGCTCATTTTTTTAAAGTTGTAAATGGCTCTTTATGATGTGACAACCTATCCATCTTGCATTTCTCAAACAAGCTTTGTGTAAATAAGTAGTTCTCAATCTTTTTAGTGTCAAGGAGGCCTAAATTGATAACAATTTACAACAAACACAAGGCTTTTATATTGGAGACTGCTGTCACGTTACAATCAGCTATTTGTTTGTGTCCCGTGTTCACAACCTTCACTATAATTTACATTTACTGTACAAACGTAGTAGTTTCGTTATGTTGCAGTAGACTAAAGTCTTTCAGTTTGTTTTTGTTTTTTGTTCACTCTCAAACCAGAGTTGGTGATTGTTGGAACAGTGGAAAGAGTAACAAAGACAGTTTTGATGAGATTGATTTTGTTTCTGTCAATTTTGAATGAAGCGTATTTCAATGATTAGTGAGGTTAAATTACCGTTTCTGTAAACGGAGTCTGGTGGCTTTGAGGAGGGTATATTGTATGCTTTGTACATTTCTAAATTATAATAATTGTCCCAGTCCTTGTTGATCTAATTTATCATATGTTCACTTTGTCACTTAGCATCGCACCGGAAAAGGGGCATGTCATGTTTCCATCACTGCCGATCCAAGCTGAAGCCGATAAATACCCGTGACTACTGAAGAGTCCCGAGAATGAATGCCGATTGTGACCTTTCCTATTAAAGACAAAAGCCATATGTTAGTGGGTGTCAGTGTTTTTTTGGCCAGTGGGAAAGGACATTTAATTAGAGTTTAACTGAAAGCAAAAAGCAAAAAACTTACATTTTAGTTATTTTTTCTGTGTTGTGTTCTTAACCCCTAAAAGCGGTCAAAGAGCTCTTTGGATATAATTTATAGATTTTGCACAGCAGGAAACACAACTTTTAGAGTGGGAAACCAAATTCACAGTGAAAATCACTTAGAAATGTATCTGCTCCTTTTACAGCATTCAGGTGTTGTTTGGTCAAAATCATAAAACTGAACATGTTGATTTTTAATTGTAATGAACATTGCAGAATCGGAGGCTGCTTGCAGCGAACACAGAAGAAAAAAAGTCTGAAAACACCCACTGCACTGACATGAAACATTAACCAAGATAATTAAAAAATGTCAAAGTTCACAGAACGGTGCACAGAACTTTTAAAAACTTCACCGGCAGAAAAAGTGTCTTGATATCCAAATCAACATCCAAAGATGATCTTGTGTTACTTTTTTTTTTCTCTCCTCTTTGTGCTGATTGTAACTGACGTGTCGAGTTCTGTCATATGGATCTCATTATGATAACCGTGTGGTTGACCAACCAATCACTGCTCCACTTTCATTGTTCCTCTGACTGTTTACCAACCACACTGCCACGCACAGTGACTCTGCTGAATGTATATTTGTAGTGGGTATGTATAGTCTTCTCTCTGTTTGATGCTCTGCACTGTCATTTTGTTCTGGGTGTGGGGTCCTGCAAGTCAACCTGCTGCTCGTGCTACTGGCGTCGTCCTCCTCCACAGTTCATGTAACTCTGAGAAGACTCCATCCATGGATCATTAGATTGGGCCCCTTTATTTAGACACATGGAGGAACTCAGAATAATACAGTCAGACCAGAACCTATGGAAGCCTGAAGTAGTAGCTAAACTGTGCTACAGATCCAACGGACAAAAAATAGTTGCATATTCACAGATTCGAGTATTTTCTCAAAACATGTCTGGATGGGATCTTTAAGTCCACAAACACCCAAATAACACTCACCGCAAACTCGTGAAAATGTTGTTATCAAACTTCATTCTTGCATCCCTTTGCATCCCTGAATCCTTGAGGGAATTATTAGGTTAAGAGTAAATCAGTTCAATTACACTTCCATCACCTTAGCTTCATGATTTATCAAATTGTTTAACAGTTTGCAGACCTGTCAAGCCTGGACAGATTTGACTAGCACTACCACTAGATATGTCAGCTGTGAATCACTGCTGTTAGCACAATTAATTACTGTACATATTTGCACACATACGCATTGCATTACATAATTTACATACATGCAGCAGTCAAACAAATAAGTGAGGGATGCACTGATGTGAAAATTCTTGATAAAAAAATTGGAACGTGGAAACCAGCATTTGTGGTTAGTATGACTGTTTTGTCAGTCAAATGGATATCAAACCTGAATCTGAAAAAAAAATCAGCCAATAAAATCTCACAAGCGGACATATCTGACTATGTACATATACTCCATATAGCTGTTACACATCAGCAGCGTTTTTTGTGCAACTAATTTGCACGACAATATTGTTTTTTTAACTGTTTTTGTCATGAATACTTACACAGAACGCGAATAAAGGCATCAACCAATCACGTTGTGTGGAACGGGTTGAGTTGCGTCAATAACGCGGAGGCTCCATAGTCTGAACCAAGATAGCAAACTTCATTACTCCTTTCAACCTTCAACCTCCTTTCAATTCTTTTCACAATAAAAGCCCTAGACATATAACATTCACAGGCGAGTATTTATCATTTTCGTGTTGTTTAATCGTCACGCCCCCCGATGTGTAAAGGCCTTTAAAGTAACAACTCGTACCAGCGTACTTTGATGCCGAAATATGAGCCTGCTGTGCAAAATGCGTACAGGTTGTCAGGTCGGAGTTTTGTTATTCCACCAGTGAGAACTGCATGAATATAAAGGGCCAGTTAAGTAATAAAATAAAGCTTGAAGAGTTCCCTGGTAAAATGAAGCTCACAATAATCAGACCATGACTCTGTTGTTGTCAGTATTAATGATCCGTCTCTTCATTCCTCTTTCCCACTCTCTCTCTCTCACTCTTGTACGCTTGTTCAGCACAAGAGAGCCTGCAGGAAGACGAAGTGAAAGTGTTGAAAGTGAATGTTTTCACTCGTTATGTCAGACACACAGGAAGCAGAGAGAGACAGTGGCCTGAACAGAGGAAGTCAGATCTGTGTGTGTGTGTGTGTGGTCTGAGTGCTGACTGAGCCCTTTGACTGTGAGCGAGCCACTTTACAGGCTGTGGCTGCTAAACCTGATTAAAAGCAGCTCTGTGTGGTGCTTTAACAGCGTGGGCGGAGAGTCTTTTTAACAGAGATTCAATAGACTTATAACCCTTTCAACAACACAACATTAACTTATGTAATATAAATATGAATAAATGCAATCCATGTGGGTGTTCGACACACAAATCACACTCATATCAATAAGTCACAATGTCTCTGCACTTCTCCCTCGAATAATTTTATGCATTTTCTGTTGAAACGGGAAGCTTCACATGAAGGGTGACTGTCCACATGTGTCATGGTTGTACTAGGTGGTTGTCTCATTAACATGTTGGTGTGTTTATCGGCCGGTATCAGCAATCTCTTGTGACTTATCCCGCAATGCAAAGTGCTTAAATGGCATAATCTATGGTCACAACAACAGTGATCAAAAGGTTTTGTAAATTTTCCATAGCTATTTCATCACTAAATTCACTTCTGAGAATTGTTGATGCAAAAAATCAACTGTGAACATTTTGAATATTGGCAGTTTTACAAAAATCGACGGTGTATTGAACATTTGCTCCAATGTTTAAGGAGTTGCGAAAGTCCGGGCGGGAACGCTCACACACAAACCCCGCTATGAGCTGGCTGGAGCTCTCCCGACCTCAAGAGGCCGGTCTCGTAGACAAGATGCTTTTATTTCCTTGTTGATTGATTGTTTTGTTTAAACATCACAACACAAATGTCCATTACAAAATTAACGGGAACTAGTGGTTATCTGCCTTTTTGGAGTTGAAAAGCTCAATAATCGCCTGCGGGCATAGCTCGCTCGAGAACCGGCCAGTCACGCTCACAGTTTAAAGGCTAAAGCCTGGCCTAGCATACTGCAAAATAAATCACTTTAACAGTTTCTGCATACTACTGAGGAATGCAGTATGCAGTGTGAACTGTATACTTGTATACAGTCTAAATTGTTCTAATTTTTAATCTGTGCCTGTAAGAAACCATTTGTCTGCATTTAAAACTGAAAAATGCCATGCAAGCAATTATATCAGTTTCAAAGCTTTATTTTTGCCAAGGCTGTGGCTATTTATATCCAGTTTATTAACCTGACCGTCACATATGCGTTTCAGTTTTTGCTCCAATAATCCCACTTCTTCTTCAGCCTCCGTATGTGCACCACAAAGACGTTAAGTATGTGTGAGGTGGTGAACACTCAAAAAAACGTCAGTTTGTTTTGGCTACGTTCAGTTTTTGGTGGGAGGGTTCATGTACACAAACAAAAACAAACACACAGTAACAGATTACTGATGGAAATTCTGCTCATGTGCTGTGCCCATGATTAGGAACAATACGTCTTATGTAAGAGTAGTTTTCTGCATATGTGTGTGTGTGTGTGTGAGCTGATTAGTCCAGTCAGACGGGCTAATTGACTGTGGCAATAAAGGGCTAAAGCCGCCCTGACGAAAAGAGGTAACATGTGTTGGAACAGTTTTTGTGTGTGTGTGTGCGCTTGTGTGCATGTGTGTGTGTGTGTGTATGTGTGGTGGGGGGTCCCATCTGTTGTGGTCGGTGTATCCGGTAAAGCGTGGAGGCGTACATATGAGAGGGCGTGTTGGTCGGAAACTAAAGCTCCTTTTCTCTCTTTTCTTTATAGTTGGCTCATTTCAAATTCAATATAGCAACATACACAATATAAAAATAAAGTAAAACAAATAAAAGCATTATTCAAATAAAAGTCTGTACATAATTTATTTAATACATTTCCAGGAAAAGAATACAAAGTTAATTGATATGCTTTATTTCTATGACTGCTGATAAATAGCTAATAATTAGCAAATAACTTCCAAAAAACTCCCTGAATCATTGCATAAGCTACCAGAAGTGTTTTCTTTTAGTTTTGATTTTCCACCTCCGATGAAGAGCAGCGCACCGCCGCTTCTCAAGCCTACGGGTCCTATTTCAACGATTATATACTTTTTTAGCATATAATTATTAAATCATGTTTATGATAAAGTATTTTATTTTGATAAATTGTGAGGTAAACTGTATCGGTAATTCCAAAGAAATTTCAAATAGTTTACTTGCTTAGAATTACCATGAAATTTGCGGACCACAGTCTGATTTGTTAAATTCCAAACACAGTTTTGAGTCTGTTTTCTACTCTATACTTGAGCTTCATACTCTTATATCTATGCTATTGTTCAGATTAATGCTTGCTGGGTGTAGCTTCAAAAGAAGAGAAGCACGGTTGTAACTGATGACACTAACGCTGTGGGCCACAGTAGTGAGAAGCATGAATGAACCCTGGAAGAGACACACCTGAGTGGAGCATTAATTCATGTTATCCATGACACCTGTGTCTGTGTCTGTCATGAGAAAGATCTGGTAAACAGTTACTCAGTCAAACTTTAGATATACAGAACATTTTGTACATTTAAATGCAAACTAGTGTCCATCACAACAGTGGGACTCTGCACTTTTACTCTCTGATTCTTCTTCTTTGTAGATGTGTACATTTTTAGTTAATTGTTGTATATTCTGTTTCTATATATTATTTTACCACTTTGTAGTCTTTATAAATATTTCCTTAAATGAGACAAAGGTCTAAGGATAAAGACTACACAATGCACAGAGAGTCTCACTGTTGTGATGAACATCGGTTTGTATTTTAATGTACAAAATGTTCCGTATATCTACAGATGTCCTCCATTAGTCCCCACATCAACATGGGAAAATAGGGTCCGGGTTGAAAAATACCAAAGTGATTATGGTAATATTTTTTGACACATTTTGCATATATTTTTGTTTTTTCACATCTGTATTTAATTCATTTTGTTTTTGATGTTGTGGGTGTGTGTCACACACAACAAAATACAAAATAAAGTTAAAATAAAACTAGAATAGAAAATCCCACAATGTAATGCTTTGCTCTCGCAGTGCTGATGATTAATGACTGAGTGAATGAGGGGGCGAATTCAAATACATCATCTGATTTTCACTTCAGCTGTGACTCAGAACACAAATTATTGTGTAACACTCTCAGTTCTTTTCCCATCATCCACTCTGCATCGTGATGACAAGGCAGATCTGATCAAATAAACTGCACACATCGACATTTGGAGTTTTTCACTTGTATGTTTCTATGGTGAGCTGTTTGTAGACGAGTCTTAGCCAAGACCAACCGGCCGTTTGGTGACTAATGAGTGCAAACACACACACACATGGCGATATATAAACATAGCTGTTACTTCTGTCTTTTTGATAGGTCAGACTGACTAATATATAGGAGTGGAAAGAACCGAACATACCGCTGACGTCCTTGCTGCGCACTTCTTCATACAGTAGTCACCACACACACACAAACACATACATACAGACATGGTACGTGGGTAACAATGATGTTAAGAATAAACAATCAATTAAACTCTGTATTCAACTGGAGTCTCTTGCGATCACAATCCAGAGCCTGGGCAAAACCTGCAATTTGTTTCTGACTTGATTCCCTCTCCTTCAAAAAATCCCCAAGTGATTCAGCCGTCTCTATAGTCTACATGAAGGACTAAAAACATTTTTGCAATGAAACTATATACAACAAAGATAAGACAATACAAAACACAGTATGTGCAAATATTAAATAAAGTGCAGCTATTAAATATGGTGCAAATATGGAGGGATGTAGGGGAATGGTGGAGGTAAGTAACATAACATCAGAGGTGTATGTCAGGAGCCTTTACAGTGTTCTTGTTCAGGATTTGGATGCTAGCTCCACTTTAGTGTCTCCGTTCTGGCCCTTTGACTGTGCTTCCCTGAACGCAGCCATTCAAAAAGGCCATTTTTAGGATGCCTCGAATGCACCTCCTGGTATAAATGTCCTGCGGGCTACTAAATGCAGTCACATACACGCAGAATATATGATGTCATTACAGAGGCTGTGTTTATGTGTGGTGCAATATGTGTCTGTGGTCCGTTATTGGGAAACAGCTGAAAGTTCTCTTACTCAATGTATGTTTCTGACATTTTGTGTGTGTGTGTGTGTATGTGGGTGTGTGCGTGCACGTGTCTGGGGAACTGAAAGCCAGAAGGCTTTATCCCAAATATGGACATAAAACATTAACAAACAGAGGATCGTTCAATACTTTTTCCCCATTTTGATTATCTTTCCTGGTTATCGTAGTTTGAGCTTGGAGTCTGCAGATGTATCACTGGTTTCCTGCATCATGGATGACTACAACTTCAGGAGAAAATAAGGACATTTTTACCTTCCAGGAATAAAGCAGAATGTTTTTTTCCAGCATGTTTCATACAGTCATCACAAGATGGTTTTGAGTCAAACTGAACTTACATTACAACCTGTCTGCTTTGCCAGTGAAATGACACATGAAAGGCAGGGAAATCGCAAGTCATTTCATATGCAGTAAGAATACCGTTCTTGTTTTTGGCATATCATTTGTATGCTATGTAGTCTTTATTGACAGCAGTGTAAACACATCCATGTAAATATGCTATGCTCAGAGCTAGTGATGTAGAATAAAAGTGGGAGAGACTGCTGATGGCGGACGGGTGGTGAGGTGGATGGGTCCAACGTGTTGTTGAGTTATTTTGAAGTGACGTTTGTTACGTGTTTTTTAGTGATGCTCGTGATGTTTTAAGGCCAACAATGATGTTTTTCCTAAACCTATAAGAAACCTAAACCTAATGTAGTTTCGTTGCATGGCATACAAATGACACACAAAAACGTCTAAAATGCGTTGTCATAACACATGAAATGTCCTTGTAATTTCATGCTATTTATACACCTTGTGTTTAAATTATTGAATAAGAAGGATGCAGCACTACATGTATTTGTGATAACACCAGGGAGAATGGCAGAAATAAGTCCAGGACTTTGTTGTTCTACCTCTGAAGAAGTCTGATATGTTGTACGTTATAAATATGTTAAGATGTTGTCAATTAATCAAACCATTATTGTCGTTCCTTTCATCCTTTCTGCTGTTACAGAAGCACTTTATCTGTCTGCTGTCTTTGCCGTGCACATGCGTACATATAAAAAGCAGATTAGAAACCCAGTTACACGTTTAAATGGTGAAGAAGTTTGCTTTCACCGGGAGAAATCTAGCTCAGGAAATCAGGTTTCTCTCCTACTGCGAATACAGAGACCTGGTTTCTTGTTTACATCATTTTTAGGAAATCAGGTTACTGCAGGAAGTTGACACTATATGTTAAAGTGAAAATCGTATTAAAATGCATGTTAATGATTGAATGTCCTTGTTCTCTATCCCCCTTTCATTCATGCACGCACACGCACACACACACGCACACACACACACAGTCCTCTGTCATCATGTCATCTTTTATGTCTGTTACCAGGACGATGCTCCCAATACTCTCTCTCTCTCTGGGTCACAGATAAAAGGCTTCAGTGTAACATGAGGAACTAAAGATTCACTCACACACACGCAGAATATAAACTGTGTGTGTGTGTGTGTGTGTGTGTGGTGTGTTTGTGTGTGTGTGTGCGAGCGTGCGTGTGTGTTTGTGTTTGGGAAAGATTGCATTATATTCATGCACACAGAATGTGCACACATATAGGTATTTGGTGCATTTAAGTGTTTGAATGTGTGCTGATCTTTGAATGTGAGCTGATCTTACGTGTGTGCATGTGTGTGTGAAACTTCAAAGTATAGCATGCCTCAGTCTTCACTCAGCTCAATGTTGATTTCACATGAGATAGGCCAGTGTCATTACAAAGACACTCTTTAACGTGTGTGTGTGTGTGTGTGTGTGTATGTATGTGTGTGTAAATAAAGAAGAGAGAGTGGTCAGGGGATTTTTTCTGTGAACAAATAGACGAATCAGGGACGCGACAGCATTGCAGTTCAAATTTAACAAAATATTCATTAATAGCTGTGTTTCAATTCACATATTTTGAAGCACGTTTTGAAGTATCGCATTCAAAAATCTGTATGGAAGCAGAAAAATTTGATAAATGTACCTAAATTGCGATAAAAAGGTTTTACGCTCGCTCAAGAAGGGTTTTAACTTTTTTGAAAAAGACTTGATGCACTATTTATATTGTCTTCGTCTCTGGACAGCATGAAACATGGCCAATACTAGCTGACGTGAAAGAACTATTAAAACTTGCCCAATTGAAACAAATTCCTGAAGACCTCGCTCCATTTTTCTCTCATAGATGGTTAGATGCATGACCAAGGCAACTTGTGTTGTTTCCTGTTCACAACCTCTACTTCTTCTTCTACTCTGTACTGACGGATTACAGCCATGTGTAGCCTACAGCGCCAACTTCTGACCAAATTACTAATTACTACTAATTATTAAGCAATTATTCAGCTTTTTCTAAAAACATAAACAAGCGTTAGGGCTGTCAAAGTTAACGCGTCAACGCAAATTTGTTTTAACACCACTAATTTCTTTACCGCATTAACGCAAATTGCAATATCAATCTTTCGGAAGTTGTAGCAGGCTCAATTTTAAAGCTAGCATCACATGAAACTAGCAAACCTAAAGAATGCAATGGTACCAACCCTGTCATACTTTGCTTGTCGCAAATAAGACTAAATAACGCTCAAAACTTGCACTAAATTTTGGCAAGAAAAAAATGGCATTGGCATTTTCAAAGGGGTCCCTTGACCTCTGACCTCAAGATATGTGAATGAAAATGTTTTTCTTTTTTTATATATATATATATATATATGTGTGTGTGTGTGTGTGTGTGTGTGTGTGTACAGAAATGCAATTATTTTTTTTGTCATTGTTTATATTCTATGTTAAGAACCTCTTCATTATGTGATGTGTTATCGTCAACCTCATATCACAGTGATTCCACAACTACCAACTTCTGTCATCAAACACATCCTCTTCCTCTTCCTCATCCTGCTCATGTAAGGATGTCAATGGAGAAATGATGCACAGTGATGACGACGCTTTGATGCTAATGAAGTGAAGGGTTCTGCATTTTGGTGCACACATATCTAGTTTTAACCCACATTCCTGGTCCAACAAAAAAAAAAAAAAAACATGCTTCCTGGGTTTTGACCATTATCAGCCGCTCCGTTAGCATCACTAGCGTGTTAACGCTCAGCCATATGAAACGCCACTGCGGTGTAAACGGAGTAGGCAGGTAGAGTGAAACGAGAGCAGATGAGTAAATTAACGTGAACAGAAACAAGAGAAATCTATCATTAAATATTCACCGCTGACACCCTGAGCTGTGAAACTAAACGCCTTCGTCCTCCTTCACTAATCCTTCTTCTCCCTCCCCTCTCTCTCTCTAATCCCCCTCTCTCTTTCTTTAAGCCTCTCACTCATTCTCTCCATCTGAAACTCTCCCTCAGGCCATCTCATCATAAATTGTTTTTTTCTTTTAAAATCAGATTGGAAAACTTGGTGGTGGTGTTTGTTTTTATTGGTTTATCGAAGTCCAAACTGATTCGAGTAGCGTAAAGAGAACTGTGGCTTGTAAACCTGCTGATTTGGTCCCAACAAAAACATTAAGAAAAAGCTGAATTTGAGCATCCACACTTGTTCTGTTGTGCAGTTTTCCAGTCACAAGAAGCTACATATGTCTCCTTCATCCCTCAGGTTTACAGGTCACTTCCTGCAGGTTTTGTTACATTCTCACTCCTGCCTTTCTCTTGTTCAACGACTGAGTGCAGAAACACAGTGAACGTGGCGAGGTCGCCAGGAATCACCAATCAAATGTATTGCTTCTTCCACTGTGATACAGATCAGTGCAGGAGCTGCATTGGATTAAAGTGTTGTTTTCAACAGCAAAATAATAAGCTGCAAATTAGAGGTACAATAAATCAGGCTGGTCTCATACATGACCATCGCTATGGCTATTAAAAGTAATGCACTTTAATTCGTATACATCCCCACAAAATCAATTTGTGTGTAATTCATGAAATTGTGATCCAGTAAATACAAAGAGTGGTGAAAGTTATAAAGTTAGGTTAAGCCGCGTAGGGAGGAGGTCAGGGTGGATGGGTGGATGAAAAAATATCAGACTTTCACCCAGGAGACTGTCGTTCATGTCCCATGTGAAACCAGAAGTCAACATTGATTTGTTTGTCACGTAACTTACGTACTTAAGTAACGCCACTTCCAGAGTTATTTTATGCCAAACCACAATCTTTTTCTAAACCCAAAAAAAGTAGTTTTCTTGCCTAAACCTAAAGAAGTTGTATACTGTGAAGACAGAAGTTTATTTCAAAAAGATTCTATGCATGTAACAAGCAGAAATTGACACGTGTTGCTGGACATTCATAGGAAAACGACTGAACCATAACATATGAACCATTGAATGAGAATACGTTGGATGTCAAGTCTAATTGATTATCACCGTGATCTGAATATAACCCAATCACAGTTCATCTATTTGAAATTTGGACTGGGTTCAATTTGACCGTCTCACACTGCCAGCAATCCCATCATGCTTCTCATGACAGATTTTCCATTTCTCATTCTCATGAATGGGACTCCAAATTCGACTGATGCTAAGTCATGAATGGACATGAGTGTGGAAGATGTTATCCATTTTGCTGCACACAGCTGAGATGATTTTGTTTTAATTCAAATCTAATTTGAAAAGTCTCAAAGAGCCATATGAGTAACTTATTTCATGCCATTCATGTGCATACAGCAAAATCAAAAGTATATGTGTCAATCTGTCCTCTCGAGGCCACTTGTAGATTTTTTTCTCTCAGCACAACTGAAAGGTGCTGATTTTTATTATGTTACTTTAAATTAATTGTGTACATTGATTGTTTCTCATGTTTTAATAATCTAACAATAAACAGATTTTCCATTAATGGATCTGGTGTCTTCCCTTTCAGTCCATTTCCTTAATTGGTCTGGAATCAGCCAGCGTCTCCTGTTTCATCTCTTCTTTTATTTTTCCTACTTCCCTCTCTCCTCTCCTCTCCTCTCCTCTCCTCTCCTCTCCTCTCTCTTTTCTTCTTCTTTTCATGGCAGCTGTCAGTGTCTCGTCAGTGTTACAGGACAATGCTGCTGGGCTCAGGTTGCTCTGTGTGTGTGTGTGTGTGTGTTACTGTATTTGACATGCTGACATTCCTGCCGCCGCTGGCTGAATGTTTGGCCCTCCACACTCTGCTTATTCAGGCCGCTGCTCCAGACCGTGTGGGGGATTAGAGGGACCCTCCGTATGTGTGTGTGTGTGTGAGTCGGTACATCTTAGACACACGCCTTATCATAACACAGACGGCAGTGCCACTACAGGGACAAGACAGTGGTTATTTTAAAGTGAGGGTGTGTGTTTCTGCTCCTTAAGCCCTCCAGGCTACAGAAGGGCCCAGGTGGAAAAGCAAGACGAGGAGACGGCCGGGTGTTGTGTATGTATGTTTAGACGGTAGATCCTATACCATTTTCCATCTCCACAATGTGAAGAATGTAGCGCAGGCCGAGCTCTCCGTCAGATCTCAGCACAGTTGTCGGCTGCAGGGAGAAGAGAGAATGACTGACTGAAGATTTACACCCCAGAGCTTGAAGGCCGATGACACGCCGACCGACTTACAGTTACATCTGGCCATCGCCGAGGCAGCACTCCAGTTTGACTCAGTCAAGAAAGAAAGTAGCTTTTTTTATCCTTTTCTTTATGCAAACAACAAGTGATTCTGCAGTGAAAATACGGGAATATGTAAAGTTGAGTATGTGACAAATAAATGTTTCGACTTGGGCCGAACTTATAACGTTACTCGCTCCCGTCGCAGCCGCTCTCTCTCTCTTGCTTCACCACTTACTTCCCATGTACACACACCCTACACACTCTACTCTTACAACAACTGGCTCCAGAGAGGGCCATTCCTGTTTTTGTGTCGGCCACAGTAGCTCTCCAACACGCTTGGCACACAGGAGAGGCTTTAGTTGGTTGCAATATGCAACCTCACTGCTAGACACCGCTAGATCCTACACTGCTACTTTAAAAGACATATAGACAACAGGGCGCTTTCACAGGCAAGCATTTAGTCCGTTTCTAAGCATAATCCGACCCAATTGCAGGAAGCGAATTAAACGCAAGGGATTATGGGATGCCGGCATTTGTTGAGATAGACAACAACTGATTAACATGAGTGGGAGAGGACTGACCTGGACTTCTGCTGAAGTCCGATGTTTGCTTGACATCTAGGCTGAGAACAAACGCTGAATGAAGTCCACAAAAATAGTGACGTTTATAAAGCCATTCGAGATCAGAGAAGAGATTTGTGCCGAGTCAAAGTGGAGCTGTTTCGGCCCTGCTCCTTTGTACACATCCCTCAGCAACTTCATTTTGTATTTGGTCCGCTTTAATTTGTGCACTGTGAAACAAAACCAGACGAAACAGAAAACAAACCAAAATGATCAACTTCACTCTGATGCGGTCTAACCAAATGGACTTTGGCTTGTGAAAGCGCCCTAAAAAAAGAGGTTGAGGAAGTACAGTTAGTTCACTTACTGTTCACATTGGCTGGAGGTTGCGGCAGATTGCAACCCCCTCGCTGCAAATCACCGATCTATTGGACAATACGTCCAGAGGCGCACAAAACAATACCGCATGAAAGCAGCCCACAGTCATGATACATAGAAAACACCATGCTCATGTTCAGACCAATCATTGAGATTGACAGGCAGCCTAAAGGAAGGCTATGCATAATTATGTACAATATGTATGTTTGTATGTATAATCGCCCAAGTATTGCTTAGAAGGAGAAATTCATTGTTAGTTTTGGTCTCCCCACTGGGTGTGTTGTTAATTATAAAGTATGTATCCAGTGTCTAAAGTGGTGTAGTGTGTGTCTCCAGCCTTAGATGGAGCTCTCCTCCAGATCAACACACACTCTGCGGGTCCAGTTTGACGACCTGCTGGGATCAGACTGTCACCTCTCCGTTATGGGACCCTCGGTGTAACCATCAGCCCACCCTGCCAGGGGACAGCAGGCTTCTTTTGTAACGACGTGTCACGTTGGTGTCATTGTCGTCTTATTAGTGTGTGTGTGTGTGGCTGCTCTGATGGGACATGACAGAGTTCCACATGCTCCTGCAGCAACTGCTATGTCACTGTTTTTATAGTCAGGAATTCAGGGACACAAACTGGTGACGGGTCGTTTTGTGGGTTTTCCAGTCGTTGCGGCACTGCAAACTTTTACCTCCAATGCAAGGTTTCCTGTCCTCAACTGCTGCTGCTGCTTTGTCATTTATTTAAAGTTAAATATGAATTAATTTACAGAGTAAAAAGTGCAGCCAACAAAGTTTTCTTTGCAGTCTCTTTCAATCAAGAGGAAGAAGCAAATGTGCACCTGTATGTAGTGTGAAATAGTTTGTGGGTGCTCCTGTAGACGATGCTGACCAGACTGCTGGACCACAGAGGAAGAGAAAAACACTGCATGGGGGTCGACTGTCAATCACAACACGTTTGAGAGACTGTAACGATGCCACTGGCCCACCTAACCACTTAACACATAGTGACCGATTTGGAAGAGTTTGTGTGTGTGTGTCATTTAAACTTGACGTGCAGGAAAGTGAAAAACTCTCTCACTTCTTAATTCCTTTAAAGTGTCCAAATGAAACAGCATTTTAACTTTCTTCCTTTCTTTCAATATCCCATCATTCTAAACTATAGGATGACAGGATGTAAGACAGAGACAGATCAATTAGATATCAGTTAATATGATGAAAATTTGAAAAACAATTACAGTTTCTTTGCTCCTGTTTGATGTGTATGTTGAGTTTGTGTGTATTCTGAGACTGGTGTTCATTTCAGTGGAGCTTTAAGAGGTCAAGGCTGAGAGAAAGAAAAAGTAAGATAGGAAAAGAAGGAGACAGAGAGACAGAAATAAAACTCTTAACTCCTCTACAGCCTTGTCTTTGTTCAGACATGCTGCTGCCAGTGTGTGTGTTTACTTTGTGTGTGTGTGTGTGTGTGTGGCATGCTACGCTGTGTCAGGGCAGATTTACAGCAGGTTTGGCCTTGGAGAGTGTTGGGCTTTGTGTGTGTGACAGCTCAAAGCAGGTGTGTGTTTGTGTGTGTGTGTGGCTTCTGTCCCAGCCAGGTGAAGAGTTCAGAGTTGGTTGTGCCTCAGAAGGGAAAGTTAGCCGGCGGCTCGTCACTCTGCTGGCCTCGGATCAGGACACAACGAGAAAGTGTCAAAGGACAAAAAGGAAAAATAGCCACACTTACACTTTATGCATGTTTGCGTGACGGTTCTGTCATGTGAAGATCGCAGAACTCCCGATATAGAAAGGAGATGATGCTCACGTTGCACTTTAGTTGCAGCATGACAGTAGCCGTCAGCTTTACTAGAGGCTACTTCTCAAAATCTTTAAAGTCAAAACTCCTGCTGTAAGTGAGAGTCTTTACACTTTGTTATTATTAATCTTACACATCATGATTGAAATATATTATAAAATTAAGTGCAAAAAATACATACATACAATAATAAATAGAAATAGAAAATAGTTTATTGTCTTCTTTTTGCGTTCATTAGGCAGAAATTTGTCTTTGGTTTGCATGTGCAAAACATGCTATTAAAATGGGTACATTAAAACACAACATATCACATCCAGACAGGACGCATTAAAACACATTTACATAAAAATCACAACACACCAGTTGTGCAAGCTACATTAAAAGGAGCACCAGGTACTCCATGGTGAGTACTGAATCAAGATTAAATAAATAGATGTAAAATGCTGTGTGCTGAAGTAATAATAATAATAATAATATAACCTGATCTCATGGGAAGGCGTATAAATAGCACGCCACTTTTAAGGACATTCTGCATGTCATAATGCACATTTAACGCCACATTGTTAACATGAAACGGTTGCAGTTGTGTTTAGGCAACAAAACTACTTAGTTAGGTTAAGGAAAAAATGTAATGGATGGGCTTAAAATAAGTATGTAAACTAAGTAAAATACATACACAAACAATGTAACATAATCATGGAAAACACATCACAAACGTAACGTAACGTAACTTCAAAATAACTCAACACGAACACCAGTGAAAGTCCTGTGTAGTTTGTCCCACTCACCATAAGCAGCCTTTCTGACTTTGTATACTACATCACTTGCTCTGAGCATTGCTCGTTATTCTACGCTTGTAGAATATTCACCAGTCAGGACTGTGTGGGGTCTGTGTGCTCTGCTGATTACCGGTACTGTGATTAACACTACGGGTATGTGGTCCGGCACAATGAGACACCGGAAGAGTCCACTTCAGTGATTTAATGTAGACATGGAACAGGTGGTAGGGCAGGTGAGGCTGGCACAATCAATGCTGGTTTTATCTATACAGAAAATATCTGCCATGTATCATCATAACTTTACATAAATAACTCAAACATTAAGGTACTGTAAACATAAATGTACTAAGAGCCAAGAAACTCAAATTTCAGTCAGAGAAAAACAATTGTCGCCAGTAGAGAGCCCAGGGTTCTGCTGCAGGTGTGCAAAAGGGCTCACACCTGAACTCAATTGGGGCATAAACACCGGTTTCAAATATCGGTCTCCTGGTTGAAAGTCCTGTGTTTGTTGGACCCATGCACCTCCCTTCCCACCCACTATAAGTAGTCTTTCTCAGTTTTTATCCCGTCTCTTTTTCTGATATACAGTACATGTGGATGGCTTTACATTGTAGTCAGTACAGACTACATAGCGTGCCAAAAGCAAGAAAGATGTTATGACAGCACGCAAAGTGACTTAAACCGGAATGTTATTCATGCACCAGTTGGTGAGACCAGGCTGAATCATAATCATAATGGTGCAATGCATACCTGAAAGTGCAAAGTCATGGTTATAATGTTACAAATTACAAGCAATGAATAAACTCTACAGAAACTTTTTACTATGTTACAAATTTTAGAAATTACAAGCTTACAAATACTGAAATGTGCATCACACTGCAAGTAGAAAATTAGATAACAATAGTAGGAATAGTAATGTGAACAGATTGACTTTCAGGTACAGTATATGATATAATCATGTGTGTGTTCATGTCCAGTATCAATGAAGGTGTCTCTGTCTGATGTGGGGTTGAGAAGTCATCTCTTTGTGGTAACAGCAGGAAGATTATCACTTGACCAATCACACATGGTTTCACATTTAACCTCCAACTCCAACACTGAGGTCAATATTTACGGGTAATTTTCCACAACAACCTCCGTCTTTGTCTGTCAGACTGTGAGAAAAGAAAATTGTCATGGAAAAGGACATTCTGGTGATCATCTGATGATAACTGTTGCTCAGATGATCTATCACATCTGATCGATTTCAAACTGTGTTAAATGGTATATGTTCTGTTTTTAAGAGTGTGTGATGTGAATCAGGAAGTGGAGGTTTTGCAACCTGACCGACCTGACAGTGTGCAGCTTTATCAGCTGACCGTTGGTGTCCGGAAGGCTGCGGGGGGAAAAGTTAGAAAATGTTTCCATGACAACTTCTGTCACTCACTGTTGCTGAACAGCTGCGAGTCAGCTTAAAATCACTGAGCTTCTATACTGGCAAATTCAAGAAAAGAGTCAAATAGTTGTGTTGATCCACATCGAACACAATATTTTTTAAATTGAAGGATAAAGTTGTAGAGGTTGCTGGTTCCAGCAGTGAACTAATTACTGGAGGAAAACTGGAGGAACATTTACAATAAGGTTCATCTGTTTTAGATTTTACTCACCTGGAGTTTTTTAAAGGTGAGATGCGAGATTGTAAGCATTTATATTGCCTCTACATGGCTCTCAACATGGCGACAGCTGAGCCTTTTTGTCACTACAGCTCTAAATGTTGCAAAGATGGTTATCACATCAACAGCCAGAATGACCACCATAAAATAGGTCCCCTCATATTATGGTTACATGTCAATCACATAGTTTTTGCACGAAAAATTGTATTTTTCAAATCATATTTGCATTCATTCCTTGATTTTCATTTTAATAAAAACTTTAAATAATCAGTTTATATTTACACATTTACAGCATCCAACATTTCTGGTATGTGCCAAAAAGTACAACTAATGTGAGATACGCAGAAAGACAGTCTCATAGATTTGTTTTGGTTAGACATTGAATTACAGCCCAGTCGCCAGGAAGAAATATTCGCATTGTACGTTTCTGCAAACCACGAATATGTAGAATGTGGACCTTTTTTTTTCTTTAATTTGGATGTTTTTGCATTGGTCAGAGCAAGTGATGTAGTATATGGAGCAACCATTATTGAAAGTTACGTTATATAGAGTATAAAGAGCGAGAAAGTCCACAAAGGGCAGGGGGTGGTGGATGTATTTCAGACACATATTTTTGGTTCAGAATCGTCATTTGGTACATTCACCGTATCCGTGGTATGTAAAAACGTACAGTGCCAACATTTTTTCTGCCGACTGGGTTGTGAATGAATAATTCAGAATAAGTGGATGCATCACTACTTGTAATGTTCTTTTCTGTCATCCTGCTTTGCTGTCACAGCAGTTCTTCCCCTATCTGACGTCTTTGTCATGAACATGTGTACATGAAACAGAAATCTAGCTACATAGCCAAGAAATCAGCGTTCTCCAGGAGAAAGCTGGGGACATCCGGTGTCTCCAACCCCTTACTTCAAATATGGTGGTAAAAATAAGTACGGCAGAAAGCTGACAGTAGCTCAGTTATTTAAGTACCTCTGCATGCACTGATTGATAATTTAGACTTTACGATCTTTGGCAATAATTTACAAACAAACTCAGCTCTGATGTCTCAATGTTTCCACATCACATTTATCACATGTAGGTGTTTGCTGCTGGATATTCTTTGTTTCCACACAGTTTAGGAAAACAAGTGAATGTGAGTGAAAGAGGAAGTTGGAGATGTACGTGTTATTGGTTTGCTGCCTGTGTGTGTGTGTGTGTGTGTGTGTGTGTGTGTGTGTGTGGTGTGTGTCACCGTCTCCAAAATAACAAGTTCCCATCAGACACAAACCCTCCATTCACCTCCACGATTTATGACCTGAGAACTTGATCCGTCTGTCTCCCAGTCGAGCGGAGCTACGCAACCGACACAACATACGGAATGAGATTAAAGTAATCTGATTACAATAACTGAAACCTGTCAGGTTTACTGTTAAGACAACAAGATCAGTTTTCTTTCCTTTTGGGTTTTCCTGGTATCGGTTAGTTCACATTGCCGTTTGTTACAACACAACGTAAGAGCATGGAACAACTAATTTACTTACGTTTAAACTGCATAAATAAATCATTCTAATCATTATTACTTATTGGTATGTCCTAATAACACTATCGCTACAATGTGTGTGACACCCTAAACGACAGAAAAACCATGATTTTCGGCTATATGAAGGGAACAAATCAAAGTCAATCATTCAAATCATTCTGAGTGAACAGATCAAGTTATTAGCTCATGGACATTACAGGTGATCTGATGCTATTACCAGGTAATCCATAATAGATTACATCCCTCCTCCTCCTCCTCCTCTGGAGCCTCCAGTCTGACTCAGACAACTGTGTAAGTGCTCCACACAAAGAACCAACCTGCGCGCAGCCATAAATAAGTTCCCCCCCACCCCTGGGTGTGACAGGACAGGTTGAGATGAAAGGTTCCGGTCTGCTCGCTTCCCCCACAGCTTCTTATTAAAGAGCTTTTAACATGTAAACAGAACGGAGACATGCACTCATAAAACACGGAGACAGAAAGAGGGAGAAGAGACAGGGAGTGTGTGTGTGTGTGTGTGTGTGTGTGTGTGTGTTTTACCTTTCCCTCCTCTCTCTCTACACTAGTCTACACTAGCACTTCTGTCCACAGTGAAACACCTGAACAATAGAAATATGGCAAAATCTGTAATTCTACATTCACATGGAATCAGGTAGACGGCAAACTGGATATCATCTTAGTTGAGAGCGGGATGGTAAAATTAGGAAGTCATGTGATTGTGTGTGCTGGAAATCCACCAGAAGCTCTGTTAAAAATTCACATTTTATACAGTTTTTTGCCATATTTATTACAATGAACATTTAGGTATTGGTCCTTTTAAACAACATCTTTTAACTGGATAAAGGATTTTGGTCATCGGACGTGGTTTTAAGTTTTAAGAACCGTTTTCAGTGGGTGACAAAGCAACTCGTCATCAAAACTGCATCACAGCCAACATCTTATTGGAAGTGGGACAGAACGAAGTGAGAATTGAAGTTGAGTTGAATTTAAATCTTACATTTACACCCACATCCACCCAGAGGTGTAGAAATATGGCCACACGCTTTGTCCGCTTCCGTGTTCCCAGCATCAATGTCCAATGGTCCATCCTGCTGAGAACAGCCAGGTAACACCCACACACACACACAAACACACACTCAGTCACTCCTGCTGGGTGGTGTAGACACAACCCCACTGAGCGGGTCGGCTGCTACAATGGACCGTCAGCAGGGAGGACACAGCAGTAATCCATGTTAGCATAAGAATGGAGGAACGGCACACCTCAGCCCTGAGTACACACACACACACACACACACACACACACACATACTGGCAGAATACTCATCAGGTGTCCCCACAAAGATGACATCACAGAGATTCTGTCATCACTTTCCATAAATGTCCTCAATCTGAAGGTCTAAAACTCTACTTGGTCCTCACAAAGAGATGTAAACTAACACACACACCACAAATACACTGAACTTCCGCACATTAACACCTTCCCCTCTTCATTCACTGTCTTGTTTAGACAACCCCCACCCCCCCATCCATCCTTCAACCTGTTCCCCTGAAAGAAGACGTCTGTATGTGTGTGTGTGTGTGTGTGTGTGTGTGTGTGTATTTGTGTGTTTGCGTGCTTCCGTGGAGGTGATTCATAATCAGTTGATGGGAAGGATGGATTCATTTAGTAGGATGGACAGGTGTGACCTCACACGCCCCCTTTTTAGCTTTAATGGCGTCTTCCTGGAGGTTCAGTACTCACTTTATCAGATCAGACCACAGTGGTTGGGCCTGAGGGGGGGTTGGGGTGGTCTTATGGACACACACATGCAAAACTGCACACATGTAGAATAGAACAAAGTACAACAAATAGAAATAGCAATTATGACAGTGAATACACACCTATTATCAGCAGTGCAATAAGGAAGAGTAAAATGTATACAGTATTAATATATTATAAATAGAAAAATACGTATTTGCTTGACCTATAAAAATAGTAAGATATTGCACATCAGACCTTACACGTTGCTGAGTTGCATTGGCTCTATATACAAGTATTAAATCATTTTTTTTTTAGACGTTTCAGCACACAGGATGGCGAGGCAGCACATTTCTGCCTTGTTATCATTGTGACCCGTACAGACCTGAGCTTTGGCTTTACATCGCAAACATTCAACTCGTACAGTATAGGATTGGGAATTACAATTAATCAGAACATAAATAATCAAGGAATCGACACACATTCAGACATTATGGCCTTCAAAGGTATGGAGTCACCACTGTTTTTTCATCTCTCTTGTTACAATGCCGGTAAATCTGAATGAATTATACTTTGGTGCTCATAGTTTCCATAAAATGAACTGAACGATTGAATTGTGGAGAATCTAACCGATCTAACGATGTGTAGTCCGTAATGACAAAAGTTACCTACCATCTAATTGAGAACTGTTGAGAACTGAACTGTGTTTAATTGTCAAAAATAATTGAAGTTTTACGGTATGTGATTCTGTTTCGTGGGGGAATCTAGACAAGAGGTTGTTGCTCCCACGGAGGACATTTGCATAAAGTTGAACCTTTTTCAACTATTTAGTGATGCTGGACACCTCATGAGTCTTATTTGCAGCTGGCAGGACAATGAACAGCATGTGAATGGAGCGTTTGGTGATGATGTCGTCTCAGAGTGGATGGACACGTAAAGAAATGCATTATTGGATTAGAGTGGACACGGCCTAATGTAAACACACACACACACACACACACACACACACCTTTTAGCTAGTCTGACAAAGGCTGAGATAAGATCTTTGTAGCTGTCGGGGATGTTACCTCCACACACACACACACACACACACACACTAAGCTCGCTAAGAGGCCTCTGCATCCCATGCCAGATTCATTAAGTGGGAACAATGGTTTGCCAACACCTCAGGCAAAACATTATAAATCTTTAGTGACTCACACATATTAAGTCTATTCATCATAAAAACAGACATTTATTGCGATGAAAATTACATGTTTTCGTCTTCATCCTCCTCTCTGCATCAATGTCTCTCTTTCTTGCTCTGTTTTCCTCTCTCTCAAACACACACACACACATACACACACACAGAGGTGCAGTTGTGAGTTCAAAGCGCTGCCCCGGGCCGCTGATGGAGGGAGGAAGGGAGGAGCGAGTGAATGAAAGAATGAATGAATGAAAGGAAGGTAACATACCTGCAGGGGTCAGAACAGGTGGGCTTTAATGGAGCCTTTCCCTTTCAGAGCTCACACACACACACACATACAAACACACACACATACCTGCAGACTG
Organism: Sebastiscus albofasciatus; assembly: GCA_916701655.1. Taxonomy (NCBI): domain Eukaryota; kingdom Metazoa; phylum Chordata; class Actinopteri; order Perciformes; family Sebastidae; genus Sebastiscus; species Sebastiscus albofasciatus. Next base: position 188,588 of record CAKAOI010045697.1, read on the forward strand.
TGTCTTTCTCTCTGACCTTTGCCATACCACATTTGTCAAGTAGGATGATTCATTTACTGTTTTTTTACGTGTGATATTCACAAAAACATCTTAAAAATGATCACACTAAAACTATTATATCTACTGTATATTGTACTGTATAAAAGATGATACCTAGTAATGATATCCAGTTCATTTGTTTTCCTCTCTTCTACCAGAACTTTTAAAACACTCATGTGACTTTGTGGTTGAGTGATTGCGTTTGTGACCTTTGACCTCTTCACTGTTTGTTTCTTGTGGTGTCAGTGATCTACAGCTTCCTCTCATCGTTGCATTCGAGTCTCCATTTATCAAAATTGAGGTTTAAGTTGCGGATTAAACTCCAAATGGATCGTTTCCAGTGTTGCGTTAAGTTCAGAGTTTCGGGTTGTGTTTGAGGTCAGCGTGTAGTGTGGGAGAAAAACAGCCCTCTGTCCTCACCTTCCACTCTCGGCTCTCTGATGTCCTCCAGAGGAGAGGAGGGAGGTGGGAGGTGGGAGGGGGGGGATGCAGGTGACTCTCTCCCCCAGCAGTCAGAGCTCTTCCCTGGGGCGCTGACAGCTCAGGGCCTCCCCGGGTCACTGAAAAGCTAACCTCAGGCTGGACCACAGGGAGCGTGTGTGTTCGAGTGTTATGGTCCTAAATGTCTACTTCACTGTATTTTGGGAATTTGAGTTTTGCGTTGCATTACAACTTTAAAAAGCTGCTTCACGTTGTTTGCGCTTACTAGAAAACCTACTATAAAAACTCAATACTTCCATCTGCAGCATTTGTTACTAGGAAGCTTTGAAGACATCACTACGTTAAGGAATTTTGTGAAAAAGACAGATAATCTATATTTGTGCATTTATACTAACTAGGGCTGTCAATCAATTCAAATATTTAATCACACATTATTTGCACATTTATTATCCATTCAAAATGTACCTTAAGGGAAGTATTTACACATGTTTTATGTGTTCCCGCTTTTCACTTTCAGTTTGATTTACGCAACCAAATTTCTTTAAAGTGTAAAGTTTTATTGTTTGTCAAAATTCAGTTGAGAGAAACTCTAAGTTGAGTTAAAGTATAGCCCATTTAGAAATTCCTTGAATTTAGGAATATCGTGGAAAGGGTTGTCAGATAATCTATTCATGTAATTGTCATTTTAATATTTTATTTATTTATTTTCATATATTCTATTCTGTTATACTTGTTTTAAATACTTATTAAGCTTTCAATAAAAACGTATTGACATAAAAAGGCACAGTTTTGCCTGAAAGTATGTAATTAAATAGTGTCCATATTGTAGTTTGAGGAAGATCATTTATGCATCACTTGTTAGTGACTTTCCAGCACTTATCAACGCCTTGTAGCCAGATGAGTGGTGGGCAGTTCACATTTGTGAGGTTTTTTTTAAGCTAAAATGTGTGGGAGCATGCAATGGGGGCTGGGTTCAGTGTCACACACACAAACCCCCTCATTATGCTCCCAAGGCTGCAACAAAGCAAAGAGAAGAGAAAGACTCCTATTTACCTGAACCACCTCTCCGTAAAGAACGACGGATCAACACCACCTTTCTTTTTTTCTCTTTTACTGCCCCTTTTACCCCTTTATACCCCCCTCACCCCTGATCGCCCCATTGTCGGAGAGGACAAAGGCCAGGGGAGAGAGGGAGGGGGAGGACTCACCTGATAAGAGGATGAATGATCCCGTTCACTGTGGCATGAGGAGAAAAGAAGAGGGATGATGAGCTTCTCCTCCTCCTAAAAAAATAACCTTTTACATTACCTTCACACACCCGCAATTTCAATTCCTTTATTCTCACTTTTAAACTGTCCCATTAGAATATGTCTCAAGCATTCCATAGTAGAGTCAAATAACTCTTCTTTTGTCTGAAATACAAAAGAAATAAAAAATAAAAGGAAAACCAAAAAAAAATTTAAATACAAGGGATCCCCGATGTCACTAGGATACACCATCTGGGCACCACAAACCTAATTTCATGGCAATCCATCCAATATTTGGTGAAATATTTGAGTCTGGACCAAAATGGTGGACCAGCCGACGGACCCGTCCTGCAACAAGCGTGGCTAAAAATATGTTATTTAATCATTCAAAACTCCTGCATAGGTGCATTCGTAGCCTTTGGCGTGGTGCACAAACACCCCAAAACATTCCAGTAGCCACAAAATTGGCATGGCTCTTATGTTGCTTGTTGCTAACTTTACCCATAACATTTTGGGTAACTAAGGGCACATTCACATGCCAACTTTTAGTCTGTTTTAATCAAACTCTGGTGCGGTTCGTTTGGGCAGTTGTGAACACAGTACTTGTACTCTAGTGTGGACCAAAACAACTAGTCCGAGACCGCTTGCGAGAGGTGATCTCAGACCGTTTCCAAACGAATCCCGAGATCATAATCTGACCCAATACAGGCTGCCTTTGCAGGCATTTGTTGAAATGGACACAGGTAAATGAGGTTGACATGAGGGAGAGGACTGACCTGGACCTCTGCTGAAGTCTGATGTTTGCTTGACATCTGGACCAAAGAGAACATACAGAATATGTTAAATAAAGTCCACAAAAATAGTGACGTTTATGAAGTCATTCATGGTAAACTGGAGGAGAAGGGATTTGTGCTGATTCACAATATTTCTGCGATTCCCTGCATAGAAGTGGCAGCTCTCCATTTCTGTGTTTAAATATTCCACCACCAACTATGTGACAAAGACCTCTGCAAGTACA
>CAKAOI010045698.1:2143-21296 GCA_916701655.1 Sebastiscus albofasciatus
ACTTAACTCAAACCAGAACATCAGGGTTACAGCATTGAGTTCACTTACCTGGCGTAAGGAGTGGGCGTCTGTCTCTGGCAGCCTCCCCGGACTGCTGTCTGGTTACCGTGTCTCCGGTGTGCTGCGTGGCGGCTAATCCGGATGACCGAGGTACCGGAGCTTCCAGGACGTATTGCGAAAGTCTCTAACGCTCAGGCTACATTGGTGGACCCGAAGCACAGGGAAGTGCTGCAGGTAGGGGTGACATTACTCCTGTCCAAGAGAGCCACAAGAGAGGTGGAACAGGGCGACCGGCAAGCTGGGTTTTACTCCCATTATTTCCTTGTCCCCAAACGGGACGGGGGGACTCCGACCAATCCCGGTCCTCAGGGGGTTCAGCAAGTATCTCCGTCCCCTGAGATGCAAGATGCTGACAGTTCAGAGGGTGATACAGGCAGTTAGCCAAGGTGAGGGGTTCGGTACAAGCGACCTCAAAGACGCCTATTTTCAGATACCAGAAGAAAGAGGGATCTGGGAAAATCACTGGCGCTTCCTGAGGTTCGAGTTCAAGGGCAGGACCTACGAGTTTCGAGTCCTCCCCTTTGGTATCTCTTCTGCCCCTCGGACTTTCACGAGGTGCACGGATGCTGTCCTAGCACCTCTTCGGCATCTGGGCCTCAAAGTGTTGAATTACCGGATGTGTCCATGCTAAGAGAAGCCTGGAGCACATCCAGTGTTTAGGCGTACGCCTCAACACATACAAAAGCAGGTCGGAGCCCACTCAGGTGACACAGATGGCCTGTCTCTCCCAGTTCCGGTTAAGAGCAAAGGTCAGCTGGGGACTGTGTTTCTGACTCAAGGGCCTGATGGCAGCTGCCATTCAGGTGGTACCCTTGGCACTTCTGCATAGGTGACCTGTGCAGAGGTGTCTCCTGAGCTTGGGTTGTGCCCTCAGAGGTCTCTGTCAACCGAGGTGTCGGTCACCTGGAGGCTTCGTGTGGCCCTTCATTCTTGGGAGCACACAGGCAACATTGCAGTTCACGAACACTGGGGTGTCAGCGTTCACTGGACTGGCCCCTGGACAGGTCAGCACATAAACGTGTTGGAGCTGAGAGCAGTTCACCTCGCACTCATGCACCTTATGCCACGTCTCCGTGGGCATCAGGTGCTGGTAAGAACCAACAGCACCATAGCTGCAGCCTATGTCAACAGGCAGGGGGAGCCTGTGCTCTCCCCTCCTGTGTCGGCAGGCACATAAGCTTTGGACAGTGGGTGCACCCCCAGGTTCTGTCTCTGAAAGCAGTGCATGTGCCAGACTCTAGAAACACAGCAGCAGACCGGCTGTCCAGAGGAAGTCTGGACCCGGGGGAGTGGAAGCTATACCCCGGGGTTGTATCGGAGATCTGTCGCCGGTTTGTCCAGTGGATGCAGATCTGTTTGCCTCCAGGGAGACGACACATTGCCCTCTGTTCTTCTCCCTGGGTAGGGACAACCCCCCTCTCGGGATGGTCGCTCTGGCGCATCCATGGCCCCAGGGCCAACTGTATGTCTTCCCTTCTCCCGCCTCTTCTTCGGAGAGTTCAGGCGGAGAACAGGAGAGTGATTCTGGTGGCCCCAAACTGGCCCCACATGACATGATTTAAGCTGGCATTCCACCTCTCCTGCACGGAGCCCCATGGGAGCTTCCAGTCAGGAGAGACCTGCTGTCTCAGGCATGGGGATCACTGTTCTACCCCTTCCCCCGGGGTCTCAAGCACTGGGCCTGGCCCCTGAGAAGACAGGGTTCCTCGCTATGGGGTTGCCAGAGCGGGTAGTCACAACCCTCCAAGGGGCTCGGGCGCCCTCAACTAGGGTAGCCTACTCCTATCGGTAGGGTGGTGTTCCTGTCATGGTGCGAGGCACACCAGGGGAAGCCCTCCACCACCTTCATAGGCATGGTGGCTGCTATTAAGGCTGCTCGGGTTGGGGAACTCAGACTCCCCGAGAGCGGCTGTGTTCTGATCTCGCAGCACATGAGCCAGTCAGTTGAGCTTCGCCATTTCTACTCCCCTCAAGAGAGGGAGGGAGCCGACTGACAACAGCCGACACTATGCCTGGTTAGGACCCTGGCGATGTACATAAAACAAACGCAGGTGTTTGTTTCAAACCGGAGTGCTTGGGTAGGCCACTGTCGAAGTCAAGGTTGTCACGTTGGGTTGTTGAGACAATCCAACAGGCTTACAGGGAGATGGATGGGCCGTTGCCACCAGGGGTGCATGCACACTCGACACGAGGTGTAGCAACCGCATGGGCACTGTGGCGGGGTGCCTCTCTAGACGAGATTGCACGGCAGCCACATGGTCAGCTCCATCTACCTTCACCAGATTCTATCACTGAAATTTTGCAGCTGGCACCTCCTTGGTGAGTTGGTGCTGGGTGCAACCCGGAGGTGACTTAACCCTACCTGCCCATAGGGCTGGGCCTCCTTATTACTAATTATTTTTTTTACTTAATTTGTCACCTGTCTGCAATCTATTGACCTTACAGGACCTCCAGGACCTTACAGCTGTTCTGTTAGACCTGCCCAGACAAGTGACTGAGTTTGGTGCAGAATATGAAGTCAGTTTCTGGGAGAAAAGCCAAAATAAAATCAGACTGTTGCAACAAGACTGACTGAAGGAAAACACAATATTACACTGGGGAACCTGCTAGGAAAGACTTCAAGGAAAGTACACAGTCTTGTAATTGATTACTTAAGAGCAACAGGAATAATAGTTTTATTTTACTTTACTTTACTTTACTTTACTTTACTTTATTTTTTCTGCCAATGTACTGCTCCACATTCCAGTCCAGTATGTGGCGGTAATGCACCTCTAAGCTGGTTTGCCAACCGCCACTAAACAACACTACAGAAGAAGAAGAAAATGATAAAAACACAGTGCTGGAAACGTTTGGTTACAGTGTAACCTTTGTTCTCAGAGTGAGAGACTATCTCTCCAGCTTACATATTCCATATGTATGGGGAATGATCTCACCTGGGTCAGGTGACGTGTATAGTTTTATAAAGTGCATGCGCTGGTGTGGGATCATTGCTAGTTTTTGATCATAACGTGTCTCCGAGCGGCCTCATTCTGGAGAGATAGTCTCTCACTCAGAGAACAAAGGTTACACCGTAACCAAACGTTCTCTATCGTGTCGAGACTATCTCTCCAGCTTACATATTCCATATGTATGGGGAACTCTGTAAGACACACTGTGAGGAGACGGTGCAGACCAGTAATTATGTACACCTCCACAGACGAACTGTTTACAAATGTACACCATTACACTCCAACCAGTTAACAGGCCCTGCCAGATGCTAAGGCCTCCACATAACTTTTTTCTTTTTTTTTTAGGAAATTCAGAAACATGAACATCTAAATCTTTGTGAAATATCAAAATCTCTGTAGTAAAAAGGTATATTTCCTCACAAATAGAGGCTACAATTTGAAATTGAGTTGCCCATTAGAGCTTTAGCTTGTACCCTCAAATTGTTGTTTTTTTTGCACATTTTTAGCCTACTATATATACCTAAAGAATGTAATTTAGTTTTCCTTTTTATTAGTCCTGATATTAAGTAACGGGTGTAACGTTGCAACAGTCTGATTTTATTTTTGGCTTTTCTCCCAGAAACTAATTTCATATTCTGCACCAAACTCAGAGTCAGGTCTGGGCAGGTCTAACAGAACAGCTGTAAGGTCTTGGCTGAAAATATGTTTTAATAGCCCACTGTTTAAATTCAGTATGTTGACTACATGCACCAATACACTGCAGACAGTTAACACGTAAAGTAAATTAAAGTAAAGTAAAGTAAAGTAAAATAAAAAATAATATTAATACATTTTTAGGAAATTATGGAACTTGGACATCTAAATCTTACCGTGACATCAAAGTCTCTGCAGTAAAAAAGTCTATTTCCTCATATATATATATATATATATATATATATATATATATATATATATATATATGCTATACTTTGAAATTGAGTTGCCCATTAGAGTTTTAGCTTGCACCCTTAAATAGTTTTTTTGCACTTTTCACTACCCTGTATAGCCTACTGTACTGTATATATTCCTGTTAAATATAATTAAGTTTTCCTTTTTATTTCTTCCTTTAGACCATCTACGTAGATCATGGATGATGCAGATATAAAACATTTGTTTGCCATCGACTGTGATATATTTGGGTGATATTTTCTCCCTGATAACAAATTTGTGAATTAAAAGTGACACATAAACCACAAAGTGGGGAGTCTCTCTCATAGTTTGACAAACTGTCATGATCAATTGTTAGAGGTAATTAAGGGAGACAAATGATTTATATAACGATTATAGGAGTGACATGTCTCCCCAGAAAACTGCATGGCTTCCTCCTAACTAATCATGTTGGACAAATTAACTGCCGAATTAAATGTTGGCCGTTCTCCCAGAAATGAATTTCATATGCTGCACCAAACCCAATGTCACTTGTCTGGACAGGACTTATTCAACAGCTTTAGTGTTCTGGCTGGAAATGCTCAACAGCCCTCTGTTTAAACTAGATATTTGACTAAATACAGACATGTGACAAGGTAAAACCTGAATACTGAAAATTTTGGAGTGACGTTTAGACAGCACCCTCCATTTCTATTTCAAGGGTTAAGGTAGCAGCATATGAGTAGACACTGAAGGAGGTGCGACATGGACAGTTTCATCTTATCCATTCAAAATAATCAAAATAAACCTATTGTCTACAGAGAGGTACACACACTAATCATAACTGAATATTTTTCCACAAACTGAGGACTTTATTATCATGTTAAGTGCAAAGGAGCCAGAGCGCATGTTTAGTGCAACCAGATCATTCAGTACAATAACGTTCAGTGATGGAAAATCATGTCTACGAACACTGCGTAGTGCAGTCCTCACTGCTGGACAGAGCAGAGGGGACTTTATCATATAAAAAGCTATTATTTTTATTATTATTATTATTATTATTATTATTATTATCAACTACACGTAGCAGTTTGTCGTAGAAGATGTTTGCTCCCGGTGGCGGATGGCACGGCATCCAGTTACAGGTGAAGGAAGAGGGAATCATGGGAAGGAACGATGACTTTACTCCTTGGTGGACATGTGCAGGATCAGGTCGCACACACGGTTGCTGTAGCCGAACTCGTTGTCGTACCTGCAGACAAACAGGGAACACAGATGGAGGTTACAGAGAGAGTGGGATATATGGGATATTCATGAAAGTAAAAACCTGTCCTAATAGACGGAAGCATGGTTTGTAGAGCGAGAAAAACATTTTTAAAAGATTTTTCAAAATTCGAATTCAACTGCCAGCACAGACTTTAATAAAGAAGCAGTAACACTTTGTTTATAGATCTTTGTTGTTCTAAACAACCAATATCAGTTGTTTTCTCCTCTTGCAGATGGATAACTTGATACTGTACGAACGTCATTAGAAATTCAATTCCATCGTCCATTTCTCATCCATCCATTTGAGTCATATGAAGTTATTTCTATATAATTCTTGTCAAAATAAAGTTAGAAAAGGGTCCAAGTCACACACCGTAAATACAAACCATCAATTGTCGTGTTTGGTTTGATGAAAATGGGCTTTTTAAATAATTGTCTTTTGCAATGATGCAGCGACATGGAGGGATCATTTCCCAAAGAACAAAAATAAGCATCTTATTTGAATTTGCATGGAAACTTTCTGTTCCTCTGAAGAGGAAAAGCTACTGAATAACCCACATCCTCACACAGTAGAACAGCAGCTGAATAAGAACTACTCGGCTTCACCAGCTAAACGAAGATGGAACCTCCTCCTCCATTATTACTGTATATATATAAACATCAGCTGATCAGGGTTTATACTGCAGCTACACTGGTTCAGAGTCATGAACGATCCCGTTGCGCTGCACACTGTGAACTCACCATGAAACCAGCTTGACAAAATGCTCATTGAGTGCAATGCCGGCGCCAGCGTCAAAGATGGAGGAGCGAGTGTCGCCGTTGAAGTCTGTGGACACAACCTGAGCACAAAGAGGCAAACACAACTGTTTATACATGCACAGGTACAGTGCTACTGTACAGTATGTCATTTCTGATCCTGGATACATGTGGGTCAGTAGCCGGGCCACACACTAACACATGCATCAGTTACAAATATCTGCAGATCTGGCTTTATGGATTATAAATGCAGTTTATTTATTTTCAGTTTAAAGATCCTTTATCAGTTCAGTCCTTGATGTGCCATGTTATTATAGATGTGCTGCCATCTAGTGGCTCATGTATGGCTCAACACACACTCATAAAAACATCAAATCATACACGGTGATTGTCTCCTAGGAATATATGAACATGTTTTCTGTACCTGGTCCTCTGTGTATCCCAGAAATCCCTTCATGGGTCCCTCAGCAGCGGCCTTGATCACCTTCTTAATGTCGTCGTACTTGGCCTGTAGGATGGTAAACTGAGGGTTAGGTTTTAAGAGGGCAACTTGACTTAAGTGGTTATTATAAAGTGTGAGTCGGGTAACATCTCAAAGTCTAAATAACAGAATTATGTTTCAAGACAACAGAGAGCTGTGAAGGACAAATCTGTCAAAATTCAGTGGAAGGTTGAGCTGAAGATTTTCTTCCCCTTTAGCCCCAAAATTAACAGTCAAAAATAAAAATGTAAAATCTAATTAAATAAGGGGAAAAGGAAATGATCAGTTTGTTTCATATTTGTTCCTAAAGTAAAGCTGCCATTTGGTTAAACTTTTATGTATTGTAAAGGTTAAGAAATACTTACGGGCTTCTCAAGGCGGACGGTCAGATCAACAACAGAGACGTTGGGGGTGGGGACACGGAAAGCCATACCGGTCAGTTTGCTGTAAGAATAAGACCGTTCAGAGTCAGACACAAAAACATCCAAACACATCAGATACAGATGATTTTAGTTTTATTCCCCGTGATGATCTCGCTCTCGATTTGACCCTGAATGAAAAACCCAGGTGAAGGTGAATCGTACCCGTTCAGCTCGGGGACGACCTTGCCCACAGCCTTGGCGGCTCCGGTGGAGGCGGGGATGATGTTCTGAGAGGCACCGCGTCCGTCCCTCCACAGCTTACCAGAGGGACCGTCAACAGTCTTCTGTGTGGCGGTGATGGCGTGGACTGTGCTCTGGAGGAGAGGGAGCAGAGGGTTGCATTAAATGACCGATTCATCATTTATGTGTTGAATAAGATTGTTAAGATTACATCTTGTGTCTTAGGAATTGCTCATCCGTTCTAGCAATAAACTGCATAACATACTAACATACCAGCAAGTTAGTGACTTTTGGTTGTGCTCATCTTAAACACAAGGAAATATAATTTACTTCAAGAATATGAGTCAACAAAACACATGGATGACCAATTATTTCAAGTAAAAATAGTAAACATTTGCTAGTTTCAGCTTTATAAATGAAAAAAAGGTTTGCTTTTCTTGGCTATTTTTGGCTGCTGGTCAGACCAAGTTAGCTTTTGTTGATGTGGTCTATAAAATGATCTTATAAATTGAGTGTTGTGTGTTTTTTTATACTTTATTTTTCCCTTTTTTTGAGGTTGTTTTCATATATGCAATTTACAGTTCATAATTACAATAGTTTATAAACCAATTTTTTAAGTAGTTGAGCTTAGAGATGAACACAATAAGTTCACTAGAGAAAACAACTTCAGCATTCAAAATTGAAATAAAATTAAGAAAATAAATAATAATAATAATAATAAAAAGAAAGAATAGAAAAGAATATTAAAAAAGACAATAATAATACAAAGATAAGAAAGTAATAATAATAAATTAAATAAACAAATAAGTTAATATAAAATAAAGGGGGGTGGAAGGGGAGCACAGAGATATAGTAATATCATTTACATGGGCACTCACACGCATCCTCCTTCACATGTCAGGTTGTGTGTAATTTAAATCAATGAAATGTTGGAGTTCTTTACCATGAGACCCTCAACAATGCCAAAGTTATCGTTGACGACCTTGGCGATGGGAGCCAGGCAGTTGGTTGTGCAGGAGGCGTTGCTATGGAGACGAGATAGGGACCACATGTTACCAACGACACAAAGTTAAGGTGCCACTTATATCAGAAGTGCACAGACACTCAGTGTATTTTAAGAGATGATCTTGGTTTGACATTCAATTCTTTTTTTGGCAGAGCATCTAAAAGCATCCAGATGTTCACATCTGTCCTCGCCAAGTTTGATGATACTTGACATGCTGCGTCACACTAACAGGACGTCACACTTCTGATCCTAAATCTTTCCAAAACTAAAGGTCATCATCATGAAATAAAACTGAGATTAAAACTACAAAGTAAATCAAACTACAGTTTTAGAAGTTTACCATCTGTTGCTACATAAACTCGAATATTCTGAACATCCGTGTCGATTATGAAATATAGAAACGTCACTCCTTCAGATCCAGAATCAGCAGCAACTCACCTGACAACCTTCATGGAGTTGTCATACTTCTCGTGGTTGACGCCCATGACGAACATGGGAGCGTCGGCGCTGGGAGCGGAGATCACCACCCTCTTAGCTCCGCCCTTCAGGTGAGCCTAGAGGCACAAGAGGTCAAAGGTCGGGATGTGACAAATAACATGCATGCAATTTAAATGATGACCCTTTGATTTAAGTAATGGTCGGCCTGGGAGCAGCTGGTGAACTTACAGAGGCCTTTTCGATGGTGGTGAACACACCGGTGGACTCCACAACATAGTCAACGCCAGCATCGCTCCACTTGATGTTGGTGGGGTCCCTCCTGTTTGATTACATCACACATAACAGAGGTTAAACAGTGCTGGAAACAGACTCACAGGTAAAGCTGATCAAATGTAAATGTAAAAGTGCACGTACTCGTGGAAGACCATGATGTGCATGTTGCCGATGACCAGCTTGCCGCCCTCGGCCTTCACCTCTCCGTGCTTCCACACGCCGTGAGTGGAGTCGTACTTGAACATGTAGACCTGCAGGAGGGGGGAGATAGGATGGAAGTGTTAACCCTCTGAGACCACGCTGACACTTTACTGTCTTTAAGAGGTTGTAGTGGGCTCAGTTTTAAAGCTGGTTCTGGTATCATATGAAACTAGGAAACCTGATGAATCCATTGTGTGTGGTGTCATGTTTCCCTTAACTAGTCAGGAAAGGTGTTAAATAACACTTCAAAATTTAGGCGAAATTTTGGCATGTCAAAAGTTTTTGATCCCAAATCACAGCATGTCTTTTTCTCTGGTGTTCCTCAAGGTCTTGGTGTCTTAATGTGGTATTGGAGGAATTATTGATAATTTTTATCAGTTCTCCAGTGGTAAAACATGGTTAAATTTAGCACCAAGTCTGTGTAACAAATGGTACCAACGCAAAAATTATGAGAAACAACTTATGAGACATAATAGAGCATGAGGATGACCATCATATACGTCAATCATCATGTTCTAAACCGTTACACACATTTTAATTAACTAATTGATTAATGTTTATTTCTGATTTATGACTAGAAGAACTTGACACACAGTGCTGAGCTTCATCTCAGATTAATCTTCAGGTTCCAGCTTTCAGATGATGTACACCACTTCTATGTGACATCTACTGTTAACCTGCTATCTCCCCCTAAATGCCCCCTGGACCCTCCTAAAGAAGACGAAAATGGTTCTATGTGGGTCTCATAGGCTTAACATCTACACCTATTAGAATACAATAAGAAATAATCAAAGAACAGCATCTTTAATCAAAGTGTAGCGTCTCCACAGGTAGGTTTCCAAACCTTTACATCAGCTCTCTGCCTTCACTTAACCCAAACTCCCCATAACCCAAAGATGATTGTGCAGACAAATTTGACTTAACTTGATCACCTTTTACACTTAGCCATTAGCCATTAGCTTACGGGGTTGTGCTTTCCCTAAAATATATACTTTTTCCCAGAATGAACTTTGGAAAGGCTTTAAGAACTACAAAATGATCAAAACAGTTTCTCTCAGAAAAAAGTGAGTACAGGAAGTCCTCTCACCATGTAGTCCAGATCGATGAAGGGGTCATTGATGGCCACCACCTCGACCTTGCCTCCAGTGGCGGCGGCACGGGTCACCAGACGGCCGATACGTCCGAATCTGAAATGCAGGAGGATGTAGGAGGATGCAGTCAGCGTGGAGAAACGAAACTCAGCAGCATCACAGCGGAGTCAGTGCGTAAAAGAGCCCATTTATTTGACAGACATGAAACATGGATAAATGAAACAAAGATTATATATATTGACTAAAAGCTCTTGAGCAGATGTTCTGTCTGCCCTGTGAAGTCTGCTATATTGTATTTTAGAGCAGCTTTAGTGCAAAAGAAAAGACTGCTTCATCCACCTCCCACCGCATTTCCCCTCTCTGACCAGCAGGTGGCACTGGAAGCTAAACTAATATGGGAGTTTCAGCAGAGGACAGCAGGGCCATACAAGGAAGGCCTGCCAACCTTGACTGAAGATAACAATGGTTGGCACGGCAGCTCAAAGCCTGTTTACGCCTAATATGGCTGCCGTCGCAGCAGGTCAGACAGCGAGCAAAGAACGGAGGGCAGGGTTGTTGGGACCGATTTTTATTTGACATATTAACCACTTCACTGGAAGAAGGAGACTAAAGAGAGAGTGAGAGGAGAGATCTCCTACATCCTTCATTTGAACTTACAGGAGGAGAGAGGAGGAGGACACAGACATGAGGACAAGGACGACACAGACTGACTTAAAAAGGTCACACATCAACCACAGGAAAATAGAGATGTAACTGTCCAAGTCCACTCAGGTCTACTCCTGATACGTCTCAACTAATGTGGAATAAATAGCTCTGTTGGAGAGCCTGAGAAAGCTTAATGTGTTGGCTGAAGGCAGGTGGTGTTTAAAGGGCAGTTCAAGGGAAGTCCTAGCATTGTTAATAATACATCCTCCATCTGACTTTAATGAAAAGTTCAAATTCAAACTAAAAAAGAAATGGAAAAGAAATGCTGCCACACTGTGCTATACAATCTGAGTCCTGTTATGTAACGTTGCATGTCTCCAGGAGTCACGTTACATACTGACTGTCATCATGGTACAGTTTGAACCTCGTGACACAGACAATCACACCCTCTGCACGCCAACAGAAGAGACCCCATCTATCTAGAGAAAGGTCAGAGTGCAGCAGGAAGTTCAAACTGCTCTTGGTAACAAGGTTGTCACAGATGGTGGAAGGTCGTTGCTACAACTATACTTTATATTTGTATCATGCAACCTAACGGCACAACAGCAGCTTCTCAGGTGACGGTGGATGTTTTTTTATCCACTATCCTTTGGTAGCATTTATGTGCACATTATAACACTGCTGTGATGTCTCAACTGCTAACTGCAGCTTGTACAGTGCATCTCAATATACGCTCTATACATTTACATACATGCATAAAATACCTTTTCTTTGACTACTCATACTGATGCTAGGGCTGTCCCGACTCCCAAATACCATGTTTTGGGCTTCGAAGCTTCATCGAGAAATAAAAGCTTTGCGGCGCGCGCAGCACAGCCCAGCAGGCTGACATGTTCTTCTGTCTCCATCTCCCCCGTTTAAGCTGCGGGACAGTGCCGCTGCCACACTACTGTACACATTCACCTCTACACATACCAAACAGCAATATCCGTCTGAGAATAACTAATAACAATTCATGTTGAATATGAATAATGAATAAAGTTGTGGGGTTATTCCTTATTTCATGAGCTATTTTGGGATCTATACATTATTATTACATACTTACTGTATATAAAAACAAAACAAAAAAGGAAGCATTGGAATACTGATTTGTAGGTCAATTACCATGGCAACGGTGGAAGCTTCGAAGCATTGGGGTCAGCCCTAACTGATGCAGTCATATAAGGTTGATATATAAGAAACAGCAAGAGGTTAGCCTTCCATCCAATGCAAGCTGCCTTGCACTAGGCTCTGAAAAAGGATGTGATGTCTAGTTCTGATGTAGTTAATAGATCAATATTGAGTAGATTGTAGATTTAAAAAACTTCACTTTAAGATGAACTAATCTAATTAATGTTTCTCATAGTCTAGCTTTCATCCACGAGACCCGTGTGAAACCAACAACAATGTTAAGTTTCACTTTCACTTCACAAAAACATAGTTATTTGAACCCAAACCATGATATGTAATCTTAAACCTAACTCTGACTAAGCATCAATATGTCACAAGTTGGGATGAGAACATGTTGACTTTCCACATCCGTGAGAACATGTTGGTTCACCTCCGACGTAAGTTTCATCATCAGAGGGTGCAAACCCTCACGGACGCCCAAAGTAGAACTTGGGCTTAACCGAGGCTTTAGAAATATCAAAAAGTAGAAAAAAACTAAAATCTGGCAAATTACTGACATAACACTATAAAACCTGTGCTCTGTATTGGAACCATGCTATCTCTCCAGTCACAATGGACAGCCACAGTGCAGTGCCTGGGGTCCAACTACTGTTTTGCCTTGCTCAAGAGCAGCGGCAGAAGTATTTCTAATAACCAAGTTGCTGGTCTTTGCAGTGGGAGGAAACCCCAGGTGATTACTGGGAGGATATGCAACCCAGTTTGTCAATCATAAACCTCATTGTCTACATTTCAGCTTTACTTCACAGGAAGAACGGACCTGAGGGAAAAGTGTCAGCGCACATTAGAGTTTCACGGCGTTAGTTTTGGGAAACCACCAAGCAGCCAGAAGGCCAGAATAGACCCGAGCCCATCTTCTGTTTCTGAGGCTCAGTGTTGCTGTTGATCCGAGGCCAGAACCAAGGAGCTAAATCTCCCTGCAGCTCGACAGCAGCTGCTTCACCAAGGAGGAGGAGGAGGAGGAGGAGGAGGAAATGTTTCACTGGTAATCTCCGAGCCTGAGCAGCGTCTATAAACCACCGGCCGGATGATCTCTGACCGTCAGTGGAAAGGTTAGAGGGTTAAAAATAGACGAGGGGAGAATAGAAGGAATGTGACAGCTGAAGAGAGCAGCGAGATTGGAGGGTCTGAAGGGTGTGGAAGAAGAGTGGACGCCAACCGTGACACCACAACACCAGCGGACTATAAATAACCAGAGAATAGACGGGTCCTGTCCAGAGTCCTGCCCAGCAGCAGTTAGAGACAGAGAAAGAGTCTCAAATAAAAGGGAAATAACTATTATGTTTAAGGATTATTGTGGGGGAGATTGTCAGATAATTAATACGTATGCATTTTTTATTTTATGTTGTGTTGCATTCATTGGCTAAATGCTTTTATTTAAGTCACTTAACTTTTATTCCCTATACAAGCGCACATATCAGGAGCAATTTGGGGTTTAGTGTCTTGTTCAAGGACACTTCAGCACTCAGAGATACTAGTATTTGACTTTACATTTATATCATTTAGTTAATTAAATATATTTTATATACTTTCCACTCATGGATTTAAAGTTTTATATGGTTGTTCGACATGTAATGTTGGGCTGCAACTAATGATTATTTTCATTAATTGATTATTGTGCTGATTATTTTCTCGATTAATAATAATTTAGTTTACGAAATGTCAGAAAATGCTGAAAATTCACAATTACCGAGAACTCATGGTGACATGTTCAAGTAGTGTGGGTCCAAAACCCAAAGATATGCAGTTTAATATCACATAATAACATATATAATAAACATCAGGGCTCTGCCCAGGGCAGGTCAAATGCCAGGTTGGTCTGATCAGGTAAATGGTAAAAAAAGAATTAAACACAGTTTTTTTTTTCCGGAGGAGATTATGGAATTACCCAATGACTGCTAATAAATCAAACAATTTGTATAGAGGCAGGTGAAAAATGGACTTTAGGCAAGTAGGTTTCAAACCCACTTGCCCAACTGGGCGTTAACGTTGAACCCTGAATATGAACATTTAATCCAGGATATGTAGAAACGTTTTGGTTCTTTATAAGACACCCAAAGCATCAATTTAACATCTACTTCAGAGAAATCATCTCCTCATTGAATCACATCCTACTTTCAAATTTCCTCTCCTTCAGCCGACTCCATCACGCTCTCATGGTGAAGTAATTCATCTCAGATAATCAGTGGAGGGTCACAGAAACATTGTCGGGGTCCTGAGGCTGGAGGACCTTTACACTCACAGCTGCTTCTATTATTAGTGATTTAGGAAATGAGGACACTTGGCCTAACATCACGTCGTTCTGGAAGGAAGCAGCAGCTAAAAACCCAGAATATCAAAAAGGTCCAGTAAAAGCAGAGAGGTTGTTTATCTGCTGCAGCCTTTCAACACTCATCAGACGCCTCTAATGCCACTGAATAAGCTGCAGGATGTCACAGTGTCACGTTTCTGTAGACATGAGGATAAACTGATGAAGGATTCTGGATGCAGCTGATGATTTTTCTTTAACATGCTGCCTATAAGATCATTTCCACTCATCAAATACTTCCACCAAGAAAATTAAATATGAATATTTTCTTCTACTGTAAGTTTTTGGGGTACATAATGTCTTTTAAAAATGCTTTATAAAACATCTTTTACATTTTGTTTTATCTCCGTATGTTTGACCAAAAGTCCCTGTTTTTATTGCATGTTCTGTGTATGATGTTCTTTTCTTTCTTTCTTTTGTGAAGCACTTTGTAACTCTGGTTTTGAAAGGCGCTATAGAAATAATGTTTTTTATTATTATTTATATTTGTATTAATAAACGCCACCTTGTGTGTTTGCACAGACTCCTGCTGACATATGTGCTTCTTCAACATCCCATTTAAAGGTTTCCAGTGCCCCTTTGGAGAAGCACTTCTTCTTATGTCATCTAATGACAGCTTTAACACTAAGTGGTGCAGACCAGAGGACACCACTACGCTAATGTGAAGGAAAAGATGAGAACTTTTCTGAGGGACTAAAATCTAAATAAAAAGCACCAACTCACCCGTTGACTCCAATCTTCACCATGTTGTCTGATATGTTCTAGTCCTCACTGGAAGAAAGGGGAGAGATTTAAGACAAAGTTCATTCATATTTGATCCCAAAACAACACGGAACAGAGCATCATGCAAAGATATGAAGCTGCAACAAGGACTCCAGAAGACTAATAATACACTACTTGACTAAAACCTTCAATCAAAATGCAGAAATACTCAATTTAAACGAGCAAATGAGCATTTTGGACTAACTAACTTTTTTTGAAAGAAGCATACAGATGAATTAGAAGACCAAGTCACAGGAATTATGAGATGAAATCCCCTGAAGTCCGTTTTTTAACAGTTTGTCTCATAAAAACAGAAGAAGCCTCTGTTGGTTGAATAAAGTGTACCGTCAGTGAAGGCACCTGGGCAATCCTGGTCAGTCCTGGTCCTCGGAGGGAGAAGTGAACGCGGGGGACGAGCTGAGGTGGCACCGCCATTTATACCCACCGCGCGCCACAGCCGCCGCCGGGCACGCCCCCATCACTGTGTCAAGGTCGCGTGCAGTTGCCTGTTAGACCCGCGTCCAGCAGGAAAGAGTCAACCAGGAGTCACCAGGTTTACTGGAGTTTAAACAGGTTGACTGGAGTTTAAACAGGTTGACTGGAGTTTAAACAGGTTGACTGGAGTTTAAACAGGTTTACAGGAGTTTAAACAGGTTGACTGGAGTTTAAACAGGTTGACTGGAGTTTAAACAGGTTAACAGGAGTTTAAACAGGTTGACAGGAGTTTAAACAGGTTGACAGGAGTTTAAACAGGTTTACTGGAGTTTAAACAGGTTGACTGGAGTTTAAACAGGTTGACTGGAGTTTAAACAGGTTTACTGGAGTTTAAACAGGTTGACTGGAGTTTAAACAGGTTAACAGGAGTTTAAACAGGTTGACTGGAGTTTAAACAGGTTGACAGGAGTTTAAACAGGTTGACTGGAGTTTAAACAGGTTTACTGGAGTTTAAACAGGTTTACTGGAGTTTAAACAAGTTTACAGGAGTCTAAACAGGTTGACAGGAGTTCAAACAGGTTTACAGGAGTCTAAACAGGTTTACAGGAGTTTAAACAGGTTGACAGGAGTCTAAACAGGTTGACAGGAGTTCAAACAGGTTTACAGGAGTCTAAACAGGTTTACAGGAGTTTAAACAGGTTGACAGGAGTCTAAACAGGTTGACAGGAGTTCAAACAGGTTTACAGGAGTCTAAACAGGTTTACAGGAGTTTAAACAGGTTGACAGGAGTCTAAACAGGTTGACAGGAGTTTGAACAGGTTTACAGGAGTTTAAAGAGCAGCTGAGAGGAGATACAACCCACCGTAACACACCTGACTCACTAACTTCTGTTACTTCGACACTATGTGATTTTTAATGACCTATTTTCTATAAAATATCACTCCTCTGCCAAGAAAAGTAGTTCCAGCGCAGGGGTTAGATAGACTATGTGGTTGCTAAGCGACAACAGCTAAGTAGCACAAACTAAGCTGGGATACCTGCTCTATTTCAATGATTTGATCTTGTTTTATCCTCCTTTAGTTCTGGATATTAATTGCTTTTAGCATGTGTATATTGTAAAGCACTTTGTGACTTTGTTTTTGAAAGGTGCTATAAAAGTAACGTTATTTTAGAGTTTTCATTAATATAAAAATTAAACAAGACTTGTGAAAGAAGGAATAACACATTCCTCTGACAAACCAAACATTACTTTTATAAGCAATAAAACCTGCTCTTGTTTAATTTAGTCTTACTAGGTCTGGTATGACCAGTAGGCCTGTCTTATGCTGGCTAATGTTAGCTAATATTAGCAAACTTTCAATACGTTTAGCTTATGCTGTAAGTGACATTAAGTCAGTAAAAGTATATTAGAAATGTAATTTAAATAAGTACTCATATAGCGACACAGAGAAATGTATGTGTGTAGGCTACAGGCCCTCAAATCTTATTATAATATTATTATCAATTTGTATTATTTATTTATAATTCTCTACATATATTGTGTTATATATTGTAGCATTACATAATTTACATGTTACATACTCCTTTATTCTAAACTTGTCTTTTCTCTCTGATGAACAAATTATGTAATAGTGACACATTTTCTAAATTACCTCAAACATATATTTGTCATTTTTGTTCTACAATTTTTTCTAAGTTATCTGTCGATAAGTAAAGTAAAATACATCTATCTGTCTAAAGACCCAAAGTGTTCAAAATACACAAATAAGGGATTATTAAATAAGCAATAATATTAATAAAACACCTTTCCGGGAACCATCACCTTAACGTGGTGGAGAGGGTTGTGTGTCCCCATGACCCCGAGGGCTGTGTTGTCTGGAGCCTCGTGCTCCTGGTAGGGTCTCCTATGGCAAATTGGTCTCAGGTGAGGGGCCAGACTAAGAATGGTTCACAAAACCTCAATGAACAAGCAAGACAGAGGAAGAGATACCCGGCCCGGAGGAAGCCCGGGGCCCACGTCTGGAGCCAGGCCCAGACGGAGGGCCCGTCAGCGAGCGTCTGGTGGCCGGGCTTGCCACGGAACCCGGCCGGGGACACCCCGAACGAGTGACGTGGCACCCCCCTCCTCTCCATCCTGTGGGCTCACCACCTGCGGGAAGAACCGCTGGGGTCGGGGGCGCTGCCACACGGGTGGCAGTGAAGGCCAGGGACCTCGACGGACCAGACCCGGGCGGCAGAGGCTGGCTCTGGGGACATGGAACGTCACCTCTCTGTGGGGGAAAGAGCCGGAGCTTGTGCGGGAGGTGGAGCGCTATCAGTAGGGCTTACCTCTACGCACAGCCTTCACAGCCAGTTCTGGAACCGTACTCCTGGATAGGGGTTGGACTCTATTCTTCTCTGGAGTTGCCCAAGGTGTGAGGCGCCGGGCGGGTGTGGGGATACTCACAAATCCCCGGCTGAGTGCCGCTACGTTGGAGTTTACCCCGGTGGACGAGAGGGTCGCCTCCCTACGCCTTAGCGTTATGGGGGGGAAAACTCTGACTGTTGTTTGTGTGTATGCACCAAACAGCAGTTCGGAGTATTCGGCCTTCTTGGAGACCCTGAATGGAGTCCTGTATGGGGCTCCAGTAGGGGACTCCATAGTTCTGCTGGGAGACTTCAACGCGCACGTGGGCAACGATGGAGACACCCGGAGTGGCGTGATTGGGAGGAACGGCCTCCCTGATCTAAACCCGAGTGGTCGTTTGTTATTGGACTTCTGTGCTAGTCATGGACTGTCCATAACGAACACCATGTTCGAACCTAAGGATGCTCACAAGTGTACTTGGTACCAGAGCACCCTAGGCCGAAGGTCGATGATCGATTTTGTGATCGTATCGTCTGATCTGAGGCCGCATGTTTTGGACACTCAGGTGAAGAGAGGGGCGGAGCTGTTAACTGATCACCATCTGGTGGTGAGTTGGGTCAGAGGGTGGGGGAAGACTCTGGACAGACCTGGTAAGCCCAAACGGGTAGTGCGGGTAAACTGGTCTGGAGGAGGCCCCTGTCCGAGAGATCTTCAACTCACACCTCCGGCGGAGCTTTTCTGGCATCCCTGTGGAGGTTGGGGGCATTGAACCTGAGTGGACGATGTTCAAAGCTTCCATTGCTGAAGCTGCAGCGGTGAGCTGTGGTTTTAGGGTCTTAGGTGCCTCAAGGGGCGGCAACCCTCGAACACCGTGGTGGACACCGGTGGTCAGGGAAGCCGTCCGACTGAAGAAGGAGGCCTTCTGGGATATGTTATCTCGGAAGACTCCGGAGGACCAGCTCTTCACTCTCGCAAGGATCCTGGAGGGGGCCTGGGAGTACGCCTATCCAGTCTACATGTGTTTTGTGGACTTGGAGAAGGCGTATGACCGGGTCCCCCGGGAGATACTGTGGGGGGTGCTGTGGGAGTATGGGGTGAGGGGGGCACTTCTCAGGGCCATCCAATCCCTGTACTCCCAAAGCAAGAGCTGTGTTCGGGTCCTCGGCAACAAGTCGGACTCGTTTCCGGTGGGGGTTGGCCTCCGCCAGGGTTGCGCTTTGTCACCAATCCTGTTTGTGATATTCATGGACAGGATATCAAGGCGTAGTCGGGGGGAGGTGGGTTTGCAGTTCGGTGTGCTGGGGATCTCATCGCTGCTTTTTGCAGACGATGTGGTCCTGTTGGCATCATCGGGCTGCGACCTTCAGCACTCACTGGATCGGTTCGCAGCCGAGTGTGACG
>CAKAOI010045699.1:0-18192 GCA_916701655.1 Sebastiscus albofasciatus
TATAGAAAACCCATTCCTGACCGAGACCAAGGAAACACATTCTCAGGGCCAGTGAGGGATCACGTCACAGCAGTAGTGACTCCTACTGGTTGGATGGAGCACTTGTATGCAGCAGGGTGGGACATGCCGGGAGACAGTTTAAACTCATATGAGCTTCTCATTGACACCTTGAAAACAAATGACAAACTTTATTTATTTAGCCCCTTTTCAAAACAGAAGGTGCTGAAAAGATAATGTAGCATGGTTTCTCTATGACGAACCTAGCAAAGCATATTAAAGGTCCCATATTGTAAAAAGTGAGATTTTCATGTCTTTTATATTATAAAGCAGGTTTAAGTAATATATAAATACTGTAAAAGTATCAACTCACTCAATCCACAGATAAATACACACAGCCCATATTCAGAAACTGTACGTTTGAAACAAGCTGTCAGGATTTCTATACATTTGTGATGTCACAAATCTACAATATTTAGACAATTTCACAGTTTTAAACGTAAACATTCTAAATGTGTCCCAGTTTATTTCTGGTTGCAGTGTTTGTGAATGACATCAGCTGACAGGAAGTAAACATTGACCCAAGCTGTTTCCTAGCAATGAAATTCCGTTGCCATTCCATTAAAATGCGCTAAAACGGAGCGTTTCTGGTAGAGGGTGAATACAGGTATATTCAAACAGACAGTATGAGGAAAATAATGTGTTGTTTGAATATTAAAGCATCTAAAGATGTTCCAGTAGAAACTTAAAATACAAACATGAGCCTGATGGTGAGCATGATATGTCCCCTTTAATGTTTTTCTCTATAACACTGAAAAATCGAAGGAGTCCTGTCATGCTATTAAATAGGCATTATCAGTCGCTATAAGCACCATAGATGTGGGACAATAGGGGCCTACTACACCCACTAGTAGTTTTTTTTTGTCATTTTTTCACATGGTAGATCACCGAGGGAGGAAGAAAAGAAGACGGTAGCGACCTCTAGTGACTGTAGTAATTATGACAGGAGCACAAGCGGAAGTGAGCCGCTGTAGTACAGACATGTATATAGCATGAAACTCCATACGAGGTGGAGGTCGGGGGGGCAATGGATTGGACACAAAACACATGGGTCTGATTCAAGACAGGGGTTTGCATCCCATGTGAAACCAACAACGTGTAGTTGTCTTGTGTTCTGTTCACAAGCATTAAGTTTTACTTTCACTTTTAAAACGTAGTTATTTTAAGCCAAAACACAATGGTTTTCCCTTAACTTAACTAAGTGGATTTGGTTTTTGTTTAAAGCGTAATGTTTCACAAACTTTTACGTTTTGGAACATATTGGTTTCAAGTTTTGCTTTAACTTTTACAATGTAGTAGGTGTAGTAGACCCCTGATGACCCACATCTATGGTGCTTATAGCAACCAATAACGCCTATTTAATGGCTTGATAACAGTCAAATTGGATAAAAATTAATACAGCCATTTGCTTTAAACAATTAATGTGAAATACATTTGGCAACCCTCTCCTGTCAAGACTGCAAAACCAACTAAATTTGTTTTACTAGTAGCAAAAGGTACAACACAGATTTTCATGATCAATAATAAAATAGATTGATCTCTGGCTGCTCTCAAGGATCTTTTTTTGTGAAGAAATATAACATTTCTATATATTAATAATAATAATAATAATAGTAATATTAATAATAAGTTGTAGTAAAAATAACCTACCATGTACCGCCCTTTTGAAAAGGCAGAATTCTTGGAGAGAAGAATCAGTCCTTTCTAGTGAGAGGACTTACATCAAATCAGAAAGGGTATGTCACACTGTGAGGCATAAGATATCACATACAGATACATATTCAAAAGCTCAGCAAGATCCCGTAGCCCCACCAACAACTGTGCAGGTTGCATGCTCTGAGCAGAGGTACAATGCAGTGGATTTGCCACTTCTTTCCTATAATCTGTTAGCAGGATATCTCCAAACCTTGTCAGCAGATTCCAATAGAATGTGATGTTAAGTGAGGCAAACAAACATGTTAATTTTTGGTGGGGATTTGGATCACATAGCGCCACCATGTTGGTCAAGAATATGTTTTTGCTCATAACTGCAGAAACGTGGGAACATGTGGGTTTTTTTCTGGATTCTTTGGTTCCTCACACACATTTTCAATTCCAAAAGAACATTTTTCTTCCATTTTGAATACATTGCTAAACTGTTTTCACAACTTCTCCTATAAATCCATTTTTATGGGGTTCTTGGACGTCGCCAAATTGTTTTTTTGCAACCAGAAGTGACACGAGAGGGTGGAGCTAAGCACAATCGAACCCTGAATAAGACATTTTTAGGTGACCAAAATGTTACAATTAACGTTCATGAAGTGAAAATACACTGTGAAAAGGTTAAACTTGTAAAACGAAAAAAAGAATTGAAACTAGCGATTGAGACCATAAACTTATGTTTACAATGTTTAATGACATAATAAATCAAGTGAGAAGTTGGGTCATTTTCTCGTAGACTTCTATACATTTAAATTACTTTTTGCAACCAGAGGAGTTGCCCCTTGCTGGCTGTTAGAAAGAAGGCAAGTTTAAGGCACTTCCGCATTGGCTTCACTTTTAGGAACCGGAGGTTGGTTTTAGTACAAATCATATCAAATTCCCTAAATCCCAAATTCATACTGGGGATGAGTCCATATGAGTGAGCTGTCTGAAACACTCCATTTTAGCTCATTTCAATGGAATTGCGTTGCTAGGCAACAGTTTGGGTCCATGTTTGCTTCCTGTCAGCTGATGTCATTTACATACACTGCAACAGGAAATAAACAGGGACACATTAAGAATGTTTACGTTTAAAACCGTGCAATGGTCTAAATATTGTATATTTGTGACATCACAAATGGATAGAAATCCTGATGGCTTGTTTCAAACGGACAATTTCTGAATATGGGCTGTGCGTATTTCTCCGTGTATTGAACATTTCAATACTTTCCCAGTATTTATATAGCACTTAAACCTGCTTTATACTATAACAGACATGACAATATCACTGTTTACAATATGGGACCTTTAATTCTTTATTGTTGGAGGATATGATATATGAACTTCCATAACTCTTGATCAGGCTGTGAAACTGCAAGTTTAGGTGAAAAGTGCACATACCACCTTTGGGCATTGGCATTTTAGCTGGTACTTCAACAACACGATTGATTCAAATAAACCATCCTTGTAGAAACCCTAATAGTACTGCAGAGAACTTAAATATTGTCTGAAACTCATGGTGGCCACAGCTAATCTGCATGATTGCCTATCAGTATTCATTATAATACAGATTCACATTGAGAGGAAGATTAACAATATTATATATATATATATTTTAATATTTGGTGTTATTAAGCAGCACTTGTTCCTAGGCCCATGCTTTAACTTCCCACAAAATCTCATTGAAATCTGTTAACAGGTTTTTGAGATATTTACAGGCAAACAATTGTGACCAAAAACATAACCTCTTTGGCAGACGTCCTGTAGTGTACTACCAAAACACTAGTAGGGGTGAGAAGGACTTTACTGATGGGAGGCAGACACTGTTGCCAATAAAAAAAGGGACACCATGCTGCAGTGAGCTTCACTGAACTGTTTATTTTTTACTGGATTCTTTTCTGGATGGCAGCGGAGAGCGAGCTCTTGTGTGTGACAAACAAGGGACTTGAAATTCTCTTCAAAGCTTAAAAAAGGGAAACAACCACCGCCAACAGGAACGAGAGGGCATCCACCAGTCAAAAATATGACAGAAAAAGTGCCTCACAGATTACAACCATTTTTTGTCCAACAACTAGGGCTGTACAATTATGGCCAATATGATAATCAGGATTTTTTTATCAATATTGAGATCACGATTAATCATTGATTTTAGGGACAAAATATTTTTATTGCACGTTAACATTTAAATAAACAGAGTGCTGAAACTAGAGCGCAGACCTCCGCCAACGCGTGACTTAAAAACTGAACACAGCTCACAGCTGGCGGTTACGTGAGGTGGTCGGCTTATTACTAACATGGTGTGTTTCCGTGTTAACGTATCGGCGGATGCCTCTCTCATTCAGCAGCCTTGCTATGTCTGTATAACGTTACACTACGTTGTCTCTCATCCCGTCATCTACAGCTTTTTTTCTTTCTCACCCCGGATGGCTAGCAGCTCCCGCACACACATCCACACACGTATCTCTCTGCTCTCAGAAGGAAGAAGGCGGGGTAATACGTCATCACCGCGTCATCAGCTACACTGCGCATGTGTTATACCCTGTGGTCTTAATGCTCAGGCTGATTAGAATTATTAAAAATATTCCTGAATCCAGATCCTAATCCGGATCGCCTCCAAAATCTACTGGATTGTTCATTGGGCCACACCCCACCCTTCCAAAAAATGTCATTCAAATCCATTGCAGACTTTTTGAGTAATCCTGCAAACGGACAAACCAACAAACTAACACCAGTAAACATAACCTCCTTCCTAGGCCTTCGGCCTTGGCGGAGGTAATAAGGGAAGCCAAAACATCTGGATCGCCCCCTGGTAGCTGGCTGCTAGTTTAGGAAGCACTTGATTTGATATGCAGTCAAAACCATGATCACAATTAATAATTGATTAATTTTGCAGCCCTACTCACAACGCATCTTTAAAGTTGACAGTAAAAGTGATTGTATTTTATTTTTTATCTGCAACTGTGGAAGTCTTTATAACTTCTTTTTTTTAAGTGCCACAGATACTACTAGTTCTACTACTACCACCACTACTACTACTAATAATAATAATAATGTCTTTTTTTATTTAATCAGCTGTTTATTCATGCAAATGTCTGACAGTGTAACAAAGCCCCCAATTTTGTTTTGTTTTCATATAATTGTACTGTGCTTCAATGTCAACAATTATGGAAAATATCAAACGCAGGAAAATAACTAATAAAAAAAATGCATGTTTGTCTGATACAAATTTAGACAAATTAAAAGTTTTGAATTAAACAAATATACAGATAAACAATATTCCATCTAGTCCAGTGAATGCTGGCATGTTGTTGCCACATCTGTTACGTCTCTCACTGCTCTCTAAATTTGACGACTGTCTCAGTCATTGTGGGTTTGTAGGAATCTGAATGCTTATCTTTCCCCACTTCTCTGTGACACATGGCCCAACACATTTTTACCACCGTAGCTGATAGTTGATCTGGATGGATCAGCTTTAGTGAATCCCATCCCCGACACATTGGTTCAAACCTGGCGAAAGATACCAGGGCTGCCCTTACCTCACCCACTCTTAACTAATGCCCACTAAACCTATTTAATGAGATAAAACAAAACAAATTACCTCTATAGTCTTTCTCCTCAGATAAGACGTAACCTCATCACCGCCAACACCACGGCCAGGGTTGTGAGTGTACAAATCTCCGACAGCAGGGAGGTGTGAGGCCTCTTGGCCCCGGTAGCGGCAAGCTGTTCGAGTGCTTTGTGCAGTGTTTTTAAAAAGGGGCTGACAATGCATGCAAATCATCTCGAGTGTCCGGGATGTTAATGCGCCTGAATCACCAGAGAGCGCGGTATCCTGCCAAGCTGAACTTTAACCAGTGCTATACCTGTAATCACAGGGTTTACTCCCTAGCTGTCTCATTGGAGGGGAATTAAATGCCTTGTGGAGCCTCAACAGTCAGATTGAATGTTTGTGTTGTTACCGCTGAACACACACTGTCAATCATGACAGATTGCCCAAGGTGGAAGGGCAGATTAGAAGACACTTTACGGGTTTAAATCAGCCTCCTTGTCAGAAACCAGGCATCTGTGAATTAGTCTGGAGTTTTTTTTAATGTGTTTCTTAAGCCCTTTATTTAAAAGTGTCTTATGCCGTGATTAGCAAACTTTCCAGAGGGAGGACGGTTGTAATTATAAGTATCTGATTGTTACTAAAAATACCAAAATTATTTTCTTGTGCATGCTGAAGCAAAGGAAAATGTCACAGTTTAAGCAATAGTCTTCTAACCAGCAAGACACAAAAGTAGAGTTATAGCTTGTGACATGTGTATTAGATTGATTAAAGTATGACGTTAGCATGCTGCGTGTGGACATTTTTCTCTTGCCCTTCCCCATCAAGCTCTAGTCAATATCACCTTGGGGAGGCAGGGGTGTGGAGGTGGCTTATATGAAGTATTTGGTTGATGTATGACTGGCCTGCATCATTTGTGACTGCCTTATCGCTCAATCACT
Source organism: Sebastiscus albofasciatus (assembly GCA_916701655.1). NCBI lineage: Eukaryota > Metazoa > Chordata > Actinopteri > Perciformes > Sebastidae > Sebastiscus > Sebastiscus albofasciatus. The sequence goes on from CAKAOI010045699.1 coordinate 6,226, forward strand.
CAGCAAGATGGAGATGCACGGGCGGACTGTTTTAATGACCCCCAACCCTCCGCCCGAGTCAGAGGCAAGGTAATCTCAGCCACTTCTGTTTGCTCCCTCCTATAGTCCGAGTAAAAGCAAAGCTATGTGAGCCTTGCTCCTTTTCATTTTGTTCAGTGATTTTCGAGAGCTATGGATATAAAAATAGTAGGGTTGTGTATTGGTAAGAATCTGGCGATACGATATCATGATCCTGGGGAATTGATTCAATATATTGTGATGTATTGTGATACTATAAGCAAGGCAATATATCACGATTTTTGTATGGCTGTCAAAGTTAACGAGATAAAAACATGTTAACGCAAATTAGTTTTTATTATTTATTAACGCATTAACTCGACTTGTGAGTTTTAGGTTGTAGCGAGTTCATCTGGTTTTAAAGCTAGAGAGGATATACTGCCATCATATGAAACTAGAAAAACCTAAGGAACCCATCGGTACCAGCCATGTCATACTAGCTTGTTGCGAAGGAAGCTAAATAGCGCTCCAAATTTACGCTAAATTGTGGCGAGGAAAAAACTGGCATTGCCATTTTCAAAGGAGTCCCTTGACCTCTGACCTCAAGATATGTGAGTGAAAATGGGTTCTTTGGGTATCCACGAGTCTCCCCTTTACAGACATGCCCACTTTATGATAATCACATGCAGTTTTGGGGCAAGTCATAGTCAAGTCAGCACACTGACACACTTTTTTAATGCTAAATGCAGTACCTGTGAGGGTTTCTGGATAATATTTGTCATTGTTTTGTGTTGGTAATTGATTTCAAATAATAAATATACACATGCATTTGCATATAGCAAGCATATTTGCCCACTCCTATGTTGATAAGAGTATTAAATACTTGACAAATCTCCCTTTTAAGATACATTTTGAACAGATAGATGAACTATGGAGAATCATGCAATTTATCGCAATTAAATATTTTAATTGATGAACAGCAATACATTTTTTTCAAATTTAATTTTAGTTAAACTGTCATAGTATAAAAGAACACACCAGAAACAATAATACTATATTTATACTGCATTCAAAAAACTACCTGTTTTTTTTCATCATTTTTTAGAGGTTAATTAAAAAATTGATAGTGTTTTGGAGAATCGATACAGTATCACAAAACATATCAATATAACATATCAATCTCCTTGTACTTTTCTGAATGCTCACCGCAAAACCTTATTAAAGAAACATGTGGATTCCCGTTCTGTTCGTGACCCTGAACCGTCTGCAAACTAAAGCACCAACTGTGTGTGTAAAAAAGGGATTGTGGTTGGTCCAGTCTACACATGTCAAGCCTAATTCCTAAGTGTATGCCAATCAGGTGCATCGAGCCTTATCCCTAATGCAGTTTTGACCCTCAGAATAGATATCTGTGTGTGTGTGTGTCTGTCGAAGCAATTTTGCAGCCTCCTCAGTATTTTTCGTCCATAATTGCCTCCTGTCAAAAAATGTCTGAGTGAGCTGATTGCAGGAAATAGGACAGGACATGTGTGCCCCTCATTAACCCATCAGTTGGTGTAGCAGATGTGGCAGATTGAAAGATAGGGTAACACGGGCAGATATCACCTCTGTAGCTCTTTTTTTCTGCTCACAGTCTGTCATTATTTTTGAATTTATTAAGCCATGAGTTACAAAACCATGTGCTGAAAAGATACTTTGCTTAATTGAATAAGTGTGTTATGGTAGCTAGTGAGGATGTCAAAAGAGCCGATACTTCGGTACCAAGTTAATGCCAAAATTCTAAAAACGTGATGGTACACTTTTTCTACAGTACCGAAGGTACCGTACGATGTCTGTAATGGTCATTGATAGTGATGTGACGGTGAGGAAAATTTCCCGCTGGTTAATAAACTTGTGACAACACCGGTGTCACCGATTACACCGGACATTTTACAAGAAAGATTAAGGTCAATATGTGCAGAGCTGACTCTGATCTGACTCTGGCGGTGTGTCTGGCCTCTCCGGTAGAGCTTTTGCTGCGGGGTTCCACTGCGGGGGTCTACCTGGCGCCGCTGCTCCGTGCTGTGACGGCTCCATCCACATCGCGGCGATTACCTCATTAACATTATGGTTCCCTTATAGCGTTGAGATTAAACGTGAAATATTGCGAAATAGGTGCGTTTGCTTTTCACTTCGACAACAAATCCTCTGCCATTTCTTGGTCTGTCAACTCTCTCGTCCCGTGTGTGACACCTACTAGTCTGAGCTGACGGACCAGATGCATTCACGGTCAGTATGTAGCATCCGTCGTCTGACTATCGATTGATAACATGCGGCTGATACTCCAAAATGAACGAAATGGGTCCATTCTTTTTACTTATTACTTAAAGGCTACATGTCTCTGTTTTTTGTAATGTTCAAATGTTTTTAATAAAAGAGTGCGTGTTGAATTACAGTACAGGGGATTTATTGTTGTTGTTGGGTTTTTTTGTATTGTGGTATCGTATTGGGTATTGAGAATCGTGGAAATTCACTGGTATTGGTATCGACTACTAGATTTCTGGTACTGTGACATCCTTAGTAGCTAGAGCAAGCGTGTATATAACAACATATGAAGACACATGAAGTAATGATGTATTTAAGTGTTGCACTCGAATGTTGAAGGAAATTTTATGTTTTATACAGACATGTCAAACGTTTTAGGACTTTTTATTGCGACGAATGGATAGATCCTGTTTGGAGTCAAATAGGGATGGAACATGTCCCGGCACACTTTGGGTGAGAGACAGGGTTACACCCTTGACTGTTTGCGTGTTCGACACACGGGCTAAAACAACTGAATAGATGTACACCTGCTGTATATGTGGAGTATGAAATTCATCCTCAACTGCATGCAAGTTTTCATTTGGACTGTGGAAATCACGGCATCCAGAGGAAACCCACAGACGACAGGGGGAGAACGCGCTGACTTTACATAAAAAAGGTCGGAGCCAGCCGTCAGACACCAGCTGAGGACCCTTTTTGTTGCGAGGCTGGCGTCGATATTCAAATGTAAAAAAAGAAAAAAAAAAAGCTCTGCGCATGATGGTGCTCCCTAAATGAATCCAAGCAGCATATGAGATTCTGTGGGAGCACATTAAAACTACAAGGAATATACAGAAGAGTACCCAGAGGGTACATATCACTGAGATGGGGGAATATACATAATGCACAAGGCAGGAGATGCCATCTCAAGTATGGTAATAAGAGGGAGAAATCAGCGCATGCACTACGGCGGGAGTAAGCAGCAAAAACCAGTAGAGGCAGCATGAATGATCAGAGGAGTGAGGGTATAAGCTTGTTACATTATTAAGGCTGTCTTGTGTTTGAATGTGACGGGTGATCGTAAGAGTAAGAGTCGGCTAATGGTGTGCATGACTCCGGTGCACCGCATGAACTCACGCAATTTTTAGTCAGACACGTCAAAGGATTTAGAAGCATTTATTGCACCAAACGACGTGCAATCACGCTTGGCATTAAAGGGGCTTTTTTTGGTTCTGTGTACTTCCCGAATTAAACCAAGCTGCATGTGATGATTATGAAGGGAGCAAATTAAAAAGCCCAAATCACAATATTGATCCCCTTTTTAAGCCTCGAGTTAGCAGAAGAAAAACATCCCAAAACAACAGATCCGGTTAATACAAAGATGATGCGTGTTGCATTTTAGTAGCATGGTACCGTACTTTGATACAAGGATAGAAGAAGCATGTAACACAACACGCATGTTTCATTTCTGGAGGACTATACAGTGTGTACTCCTACGGGAAAATAACATCAATCTCTGCAGAGAGAGAAAAAAAAGGGTGTGGGTGGCATATGCAAAGACTTTTGCAAGACAGTCAGTTAGCCGGTTGCTTACAGGTTGCCCAAACTGCAGTGATCATGAAAATGACAGTACCCAACCATACACAATCCATTTGTAATAGCCTATTAATTATAATAATGAACATTAAAGATTAAGATGAATATCAAATATAAGGTAATACCTGAGGCTGGGTATCAGTACTCGATACCTTTAAAAGATACAATGTGTAGGATTTGGCGACATCTAGTGGTGTGGTTGCAGTTTGCAACTGAATAAAACTCCCTCACTCCTCCATTTCCAAGACTGCAGTAATGTAACCATCCTTACCATGATAACACTACTTTAGGAGCAACGGAAGTCAGACGGCGGCTGGTGGTATACTGCTGTTTTGCACTGTGCGAGTCACGTTACCGCAGTTTCACAAGCGTGTCAGAGAACTACAGTGGCCTTCAGGTAATGTAAAAACATGAAAGGCTCCACCTAGAGCCAGGGTTTGGTTTGTCCGTTCTGGGCTACTGTAGAAACATGGTGGACTCCGTGTAGAGGACTCGTTCCCTATGTAGATATGAAGGGCTCATTCTAAGGTCACGAAAACACAACAATTCATTAGTTTCAAGTGATTATACTCTAATGAAAACATGCTCTAGTTATGAATATAATATCTACTGATAGAACTCCCAAAATGTTACACACTGTTCCTTTAAGGTATCAAACAAAATAAGCCCAGTACCAAGTAGTATCGAAACTTTTCCAGTCAAACACCTGCATTCAATTCTTTTTGTACCAGAACAAAATGACTATTTGTATGGCTTCGCCCGCAGCCAATCACGGCAGGTGTTCTTTGATTTAAAGCTGCAGTGGGTATTGAATTGAAGCAAATATGATTAAAAAAAGTTATCTTTATCCACCTTATTCCTAGCTCCCATGATGCCTTGCATGAATAATGGGTGTACAGTAACAGAAAATGTATTCGTATTTGATCAGCGCTGCCTAGTTTGACCGTTTGATCGGAGTTTGTGAGTGATTGACAGCTGCCTCCGTTGAATGCACAGCCAATAGGAACGCTCTCTCTGGCTCTGAAATGACCGGTGATTGGTCAAAGTCTCCCGTCACAGGATTTTAGATTTTTTAAAGCCTGAAAACAGAGCCATGAGGAGGAACAGAAGAAGCCTAGTTTTCTCTCAGAACACTTGAATTTCAATATGCTGAAAGGTTATTATGGAATTTTTTGCCCGATGATGCAAAAAACATTCTGCCTAGTGCAGGTTTAATGCAACGTGTGATTGGCTCAATACCGCAACAGCAGCAACACCCGAATCAGTCTGCGATGTGGTGAAGTTGAGCGCGGTGTTTTTGACAGGGTTGTCAGTTCAGCATGCTGAGAGGTATGTCTATACTACACGGCCTGTGGCGTCTGATAGAAAATCTGAAATAAATGCAGTGGTGTTGGGATTTAACGCAACTGAATCCTTCCATTCACATGATGGGTATCAAATGATGTAGGGAAAAAAATGTCATCAAATGATGTAGTCTATTGGTATCAATTTAAGGGTACTGGTATTGATACTGGCATCGTCATTTATTAAACAATACCCAGCCCAAGTAAAACCCCCCCGGTTGAATCAGCAATGTTCTGCCCGGCTGAAGTGGTGCAATCCTCCCTCCGCCCTCTTAACTTGCTGATTGCTATTCAGACTGAACCATTTAAAAGTCATCCTCCATAGCCTCTCCAAACACACCCATTTACTTCTGCAACCACAGTAGCAGTTTGGCCCTGCACAGCCTCTTTGGCCTGTGGAAACCATTATCCTCTGAGTCCCTCTGAGCTCAACCGTGCCAACCTCGGCTTGGATGGCCTCCCTTCAGCTCGACAGCCTCCCTCATTGCTGGTGTCCGTGCTGGAGGGTTTGAACAATGTTCAAATGTGCCCAACATCTGCCTGCGAATGGCGCTCAGAGGTGAAATTATTTATGTTCTCAGAAAAAGCACTCTACGCATACAGTACAGTAACACACACACTACAGTACATTACACCCCTGCGTTCTTCAACCGCCCGATCCAAATCACCACCAGGTGGTGATCAGTTGACAGCTCAGCCCCTCGCTTCACCCAGGACATAACACCTCGAGCCTAATGAGACAGCTACAAAGTCAGTCATTGATCTTTGGCCCAAAGTGCTCCGCTACTGCCAAATAAACCCCGTGTGAGAGTTGGGCAGAGTGGCACAGCTGATATTGTGTTCATGCAGATCAGTGGCACGGTGTGATACTGCGATGCATATTTTTGGCAGAGACATTTCCGCCGTCCGAAACCAATCGCGAGCGCAAGGAAACAGTTTTTGTGACAGCCGTCGACGTGAGAACAAACAGTTCTGCCGGGCTCACACTGCAGCCGCGACTTAATCCTGCTTTTTGTACTCCGACTTCGAGTCATCTTGTGTTTGGATTACTGTAGCTCTCACATGCCTGAGCTCATGAGCTCCTAAGGTCTAACAGTTCATCCATAACAATGCTACCTGATTGGAGTGAGACCATTTTTACAGGCTCATTTCAGACATACTCAATTAAAGCCAATTAACAACAAGGTGATAACTGAATTTGACCATTATAGATTAATTTACCTTATATTTGTACCAACATCATTAGTGCATTGTATCCTCATTAGTGGAGCAACGTCAAAGGCAATGTGTGTGAGATTAATGTGCAAACAAAACACTAAATGCATTGGATTTAAATTGTGTGCTGCAGAATCACAGAGAACTATGTACAGAGAACTATCTGGAGATTGGGCTGATTATATTTGCACTACAGTGTTACTGCACCTCTTTTCCACTAAAAGAGTAATTTTGCAATACGTTTTGAATATTTTAAATAAAGATAATTGTTTTTGGGACTCTAACAACTTTAAGGCATTAGACGCATGGATTGACAATAGGGCTTTTTATAATCCACAGAAAATTGCACAGCAGCCATTAAAGTCAACCACTGAACTGTTCACATTGAATTAATATCATAAAAAATGGATCACAATATACATTAAAACACGTTGAAACAGTGCTCGGACAATACTGAGACTCCCAAGTACTGTACACGACAAAGTGAATTAAGCTAAATAAAATGGGTGTTTGACTATGATACAAAATTTCAGAGAGAAATGTATTGCAGTTTAATATTAATGTATTGCGGTTAGGACTCTTAAAGTTAACGTGATAAAAACGCATTAACGCAAGTTCGTTTTAACAGCAATAATTTCTTTGTCGCATTAACGCAACTTATGATTTTTAGGTTGTAGAGGACTCAATTTTAAAGAGTGAAGATGCTAGATTCATATCAAACTAGAAAAAAACCTAAGGAATCCATTGGTACCAAAGATGTCTTAATAGCTTGTCGCGAAGGAGCCTACATAACGAAACTTACAAACAAACGCTAAATTTTTGCGAGGAAAAACTGCCAAGACCATTTTCAAAAGGGGTCCCTTGACCTCTGACCTCAAGATATGTGAATGAAAATGGGTTCTATGGGTACCCACGAGTCTCCCCTTTACAGACATGCCCACTTTATGATAATCACATGCAGTTTGGGGCAAGTCATAGTCAAGTCAGCACACTGACACACTGACAGCTGTTGTTGCCTGTTGGGCTGCAGTTTGCCATGTTATGATTTGAGCACATTTTTTTATGATAAATGTAGTACCTGTGAGGGTTTCTGGACAATATTTGGCATTGTTTTGTGTTGTTATTGATTTTCAGTTATAAATATATACATACATTTGCATAAAGCAGCATATTTGCCCACTCCCATGTTGATATGAGTATTAAATACAAATCTCCCTATTATGGGTGCATGGGCTCAAAAGTAAAACACACGCAAAAAAAAACAAGGCCCCTCAGATACATGAGCCAGCTCCCATCAGTCACCTGAAAGAGCCAGCTTGTTTAGAGTGAGTGTGTGATCTAAATATTGCGAGGTCGAGGGTTGTGTTGCACGGGGTGTCGCAGCTTGTCGCAAAAGGATTCATGTTTGATTCTGATTTGTTTACACAGACGTGTAAAGCCTGAGTTTCTCCACAAAGAATCACCACTTTAAATCTTGTGTTTACCAGAGATGTGCTTATAACTTTCTTGAAAATAAATCATTCAGCATGAGAAAAGCATAAACTACTACTTATCGACTAAAGTGGTCTCCCCAAAATTTCGTTTAACTTTAGAGCGTTATTTTGCATTCTTCCTGACAAGCTAAAGCATGACATGGTTAACAATTGATTCCTTAGGTTTTTTTAGTTTCATATGATACCAGAATCTTCACTCTAGCTTTAAGGCCCGTCGAATTGTTAAGAGTGGTTTATATGATAACAGATCAATACTTGATGTCCGTGTATTAATACAATATCGGCACGCAAAATACTGCGATACTATGCTGTTCTGATTTCCCCCCTACCACCCCTAAGCCCTACTAAAAACAAATTCATCAAAACATGCATAAATATGTGAAATGCATCCATTGTACCGTTAAACTTAATACATACATGTTTATTTTGTCAAGATCTTGACCTAGTTCTTGTTTGGGTGTCCACACAATAAGCCTGTTCATCAGATATATATCAGTGTTTATTATACTGTGTAAAGATGACACTAATTACAGCCCTAGAATTAACAGATTTGCCTCACACAATTAAAAAACAGCCAAGTGCTAAGAATGGATATTTATGTGTTAAAGCAGAGAATCAATATGCTGCACTATTCCATTTCACAGATCCCTTCTCACCTCTCCTGAGCAGATGGCTTTTAAAAAGGAGAAGAAAAAAAAAAAAAGTATGCCAACCAGTAATCATATGTGCAATAAATGGTGCTGGTTATGTTCCTGTGGAGTGACTACAGATGGCGTGGTGATAGTCTTGTGTGCACATTTTAGACACACCCTTCATACTGCCCCAATGGGGACTTTTAGCACAGACCATGTCACTACCTATTGCCAAGGCAACTATCCAAAAAGACCAGTAAATCAGACTGGGAATGACTTTTATGGACATCTCATTTTATTGGTCTTTACCAGGCCAGATGCTAAGCAGAAAGTAGGGGTAATTATTTTGGGTTTATTTTAAAAATAAAAGTCAATAATAAGAACCCACGGATTTATCTGTATATATAATACAACGCAAAATGTGTGCCTCTTGTGCTTGGACAACAATGTATTTGTGTTTCATCTAATTTGTCTGTTTACTTCCATAATACTAGAATTATTCTGAGCTATTCTCACAGCAGGAGGGGCCATATTGTCTGAGAACATTGGTAAAACGTGTCCCCTCGTAGCAGGGAACAACAGAGTGGAGATGCATGTGGACATAATATCTGTATCTTGTTGTGTTCTGTGATTTGGACCGATTATGGCTTGGAGACAAATTGAGGGAAGGAAAAGAGGCAGCGATGGCAGACTCAAGAAAGCGTCCGTGCATTTAGAACAAGACAACCCGCAATCACTCTCGCCACCAAATAAACATTTGTGCCGGATTATGGGACACATAGATCTCCAAAAGTGGAAAGTTTTACTGATACTAATTTTGCTTTTATTTTCTAGTGAAGCTAATGTGCTATTTTCTAAGCACAGTTTTCCTGCAAATGTTACCATTAATCAACATAATCAAACTAAGATACAGCGATCTGACAACCACTTTGTAAGTGAGACATTACTTTTGCATTTATATATTAAAATAGCATGCAGAGCAATTCTTTTTACAGTGGAAATAAATGGAGCACAGCATTAGTTTAGGCAGAGCACATAGGTCGCACTTGCATTAGCTGATTGGCATCAGCTGGTTCAATTTGTGCTTCACAATCACCGGCTCATTCTTCAGCTGCTTGACATCAAGCTAATATCCAGTCATATTTATGCAGATGAACAGTGCAGTAGAGAGAGACGTCACGAGATGCCAAAATTCCTAAAACCTGACAGTTTTTGATTTGTCACTGATAGAGATGTTAATAATTAACCATTTAACCGACATTAAGCATTTTAACCGAACGCTACTGGTTAAAACGGTTAAAAGAAATGATAATAATTAATTAAAGAGCTGAGAAAAACTCATCAGTTTAAGAGGCGTAGCTGGCATTACAGATACAGGAAGTTGGCCCCCGTCTATAGCTCGCTTGAGCGAAGAAGATGTAGCCTCGTAGCATTTATTCACCGACAAATGAACAGTACACACACTGCCTGCTACACCTACATTCACAGCTATAACGCCACCAACAAAACCCACATTCACCACCGCAACACACACACACGGTCTGTCGGAAACTCGCTGAAGTTACGCCCCCCGCTGACAGAGTGTATGTGTGTGGCTACAGCGGACACGGAGCCACCGGCAATGCTAGCAGATGCTAACGTAGCACAAACACACACACTGTTGTTGGACAATCGCTATCGTTAATCCGGGCAGACACACAGCTGACAACCTGCTAAACTAAACTAAATGTTGCGGTGGAGACTTTTACTGGGAAAGTGGCTGACTGCTAAATTAACGCTCCCGGACGGTGAACTGGAGACAGTGAATGCAGCATACGCTCCCATCCGGGTGAACTGGGGACTCAGTTGTCTGTTGTTCTCGTACACTGCAGCTGGCGCACCGCTGCATGCGAGGCACAAATCTTGTTGGTTAAAGGGACTGTTTTTAACTTCTTACACGTATAAATCATTGCGGGTTGGTGTCCCATGCGCGCTCGTGTGTGGCTACGCTGTTCAGACTCAGACTCCAACACAAACTACACGGAAGCACCAAAACCTCAAAGTTCTATCTAGTGAAGCCCGTCTGTTAAACAGTGTTGGCCGCGGTTGGAGGACGTGGGGGAGACTGTAGCTTTGGTCTCCAGGGCTGGAGTCTCTGCTCCTCTGCTCCTTCGCCTGCCTTCACTCACGGCTCGCTCCACTCTCACGTGCATGCGCGCACACTCCACACTGCAGAAGAGTTAGTTTAGCTCTGAGAATATCTAGTGAATGTACAGTGGACGTTTGTGCAGAAATAACTGCTGCAGCTCCTCCAGACCAACAGAGGTTTCCCGTGTCTTGTGAAGTGACGGGGCACCGAAGCGAGAAACGTTATCGTCTCCAACCAAAACTCCGGTGTCTCCCCTGTTCCCTCCGGCCGCAGTCGGGAGGCTGAGGCAGGAAAAGCCAACACTAGGATCAGCATTGATTCACAGAGAGACCTTGGTCTGGTCAGCTAACATTACTGCCAAGCAGCTGAAATATAGAGTGATATTGTGGTTTTAGCTGACGTGTGTCGCCTCACTGTTTTGACAGATGCTTGCTCACATTCATGTAGCGCGTGCACACGGGCGAGCGCAAGCAGCAGGACGCTGATTTTTGTTGACTTGACGGCCACAGGTGTCGCTGTTACAACCAATTTCTAATCATTACAAACAGTCCCTTTAACGGTTAATAATCGGTTAACGAGGGTCGGTTATTGGTTATGAATTCTTTTAAAAATTAGCATCCCTAGTCACTGATTTACATTATGGTGCTATTCAGTAAAACGTATTATGAGTTAGGCAAAGGTAAACCCTGACATTATCATGATGTGTTCAAATGTAATCTTGTAAATTGTAGTTTTTGGCGAGACTCTTGAATAAATACAGTTGTTTGAAGGAGATGGTTCTACAGCAATAAAAAAAAATAATAGAGATGGAATTATGACCTGAGATCTACCTTTGCAAAGGTGCGTTATATTTTCTCAAAAGAATATCAGTTCAGACTGGGCTTTTTCGGGAGAGGTTTCTTAAAGAGACACGCACTAAAACGGAGCATTTCAGACAGAGCGTGGATAAAGGTATATTCAGGCAGACAGTATGAGAAAAACTAAGCGTTTTTTGAACATTAAAGCATGTAAACATGTTCTAGTAGAAACCCGAAATACAAGTACCTGAACATGAGCACGATATGTCCCCTGTAACTAAACATTTCCACGTGCATGCACATGTTTATTAGCAAAATCATCTTTGCTGCTCTGATTCTTTGAGAGCTCCCCAAAACAGCAGAGCCTTTTCATCAAATTTAACTATATAACCATTTGTTTTAAAGGTCCCATATTGTAAAAAGTGAGATTTTCATGTCTTTTATATTATAAAACAGGTTTAAGTGATTTATAAATACTGTGAA